>MUZH01004362.1:0-272629 GCA_003012965.1 Juglanconis oblonga | reverse complement strand
GCAAGGGGTGTGCATAGTAATTGTGCGTCAAAACCTATTTTTTTTCTTCTACTTGACAGGATCCCGGAAAAAAATATCGAGAGATATGAGTGGATGCAAGACCTGGACCAATAGGTTGCAGTTCGGTATTTTGAAGTTCCAATCATAGTTAGATTTCTTGAAAGGTAATTTCCTTTCTATGGTATTTATCCCTAGTGATGATGGGAATCTTCGCCCTCATCACCAGCGTGGGTCATCCACAGCGCTTCTTCCTTGGTTAACTGTTCCCACCCAGGCGTAGGCGGTGTCTGTTTGACCTGATCCCTCAGTCTGGCGTAGTAGTCCTCGTAGTATCCCCTGTCGTTGATGTGGCTGTGCGTTTCTTTCCACTCAATCACCTTCTCGAAATCCCAGCACTTCCTGTTCTGTACGAAATCCGGAATTGGCATAGGATGGCCATCCATCCACCTATAAGTAATGATACCCAGGTTCGGTCGACACATGAAATCTTCCAACAGGATCTCCAAGCAGTGGTCGAGATGTTGCCTACCCAGAGGAGACTTGGAGGACGCTCCGTAGTAGTCCGAATGTGCCTCCCTCCTCAGGAAATCCAAGCAGTGGATATTATGGAAGACGTCCATGAAACCCGCGTGGTAGCCCGCGCCAAACCCGAATGTTTCCGGCATTATCACGGTATAGTCGGGATCTTTGCCCATCTTTACAACATCTTCCCTTGACAGGGGGAACATGTGAGTTGTTGTGATATGCTCCCAAGCTGCGTCCACTTCCGGACTGGGATCCCCTCGAAACTTGGAATGCACTATTTCCAGTGGCAGTGTTGCGTTGACGGCCATGTGCTCTGACATGGTTACTTTGAATCTATCGTGCAACGGTGCTGCTCTAATTGTTCAGCAATCGAATCATGGTTTGACGGTCTGCATTCGGCACTTGGGTAGGAGAGTGGGCTTACAGTACGCTGATACTGTTTTCACGCACTCCTGAATGTCACAACCCACAAGGACATATGCTAGGGATAGTAAGTTTGTGAAGCATAAGAGCAATAATGCTATATCCTTCAGCATGTAGCCATGTGAGCCTTTCCTGTTCATCTTGGGCTCATCTGTGCTGAACCTGTGGTTCCCTGCGTCTGACAGGAGATGTTCGCTCTCCATATGCATTACTGGACAGTATGTTCAGCACAAGAACCCATCATACCTTGCTGTTTGAGTGGGGAAGTGCATGCAACATTGGACGATGTCACTAACCTGTATGGAGGCAGACTGGGTTCGGGTATGTCTTTATTGAAACGGTGATGCTGAAAGCTGGGCCTCTTTTGGAAGATGCTACGAGATTGCTGAGTAGGTCTTTCGAAAATGACAAGAGTTGCAACCTCAGTACGTACGTTTGTTGTGGTATTCCCAGCCAAAGGTAAGGAAAGGCTGGTTTCGAATGTCATAAAAGCCAGCCAATATCTTTATCGGAGCAGGAGAATGACTGCCGTAGATACAAAAATGTATCTAACAAGAGATACAACTACTGACTCGTACACATATCTGGCTACTCTGCAGGGCCTGGATTCATATTCTCGCTTGGTGCTCAGGTCGACAGCTCGGTCCGGGTGCATGTCCGGGTTATCCGTCTCGGATGCAGCAGACCCAGTCACTATCTGATCTGCTCAAGAATTCTCCGTGAACTTCAATGTTGACTTGTTCGAGACGTACAGCAGCCGTCACGATTCAGAAACACTACACCTCGACAATGAATTCGCTATCTTCATATAGTCGGTTTCTCGCGTGGGCAACCGCATCCCTGTTGGCTGTATTCGTCCTCGTCAACTTACACCCGCTTGTTCCTGACATAGGATCGATCGCCAAATGTGTGCAACAAGACGCTCCAGACAGGCGCCAACGCCCCAGCCTCTCTTCTTCGGAAGCCTCAAGCCCACCCACCAAGACGTCTCGTTTCCAGCATTTAAAGGAGTTCCAAGACATGGGACCTATCGGTGACGAAATTTGGAATTCGCAGGTGCTTCCACCGCAGGGAGGGTTCTTGTGGGCAAGGGTCCAAGACGCGGACCCGACCACAGGCAATGAACAAATCGAAGGCTGGGGCATTACTATGTTTCATGCGCTGCACTGTTTGCAGATGATCAGGGACGTCTTCAAAACTGTTGCGCACCAGCAAGAAATGTGCCACCAATCGAAAGGCGGCCCTCACGACCACCAAGATCACGATCACCAGCACGCAACGCATTGCCTATCGTATCTCTACCAGGTATGCTCCGTTGAAAGTTTGCACTTGTTCAGGTCGCGCTGGAATTTAGCTGATGATAGCTGTTCTGTTCGGAAAAGGTGATTGCATGCAACGCAGATGACACCATTGAGCCTCCATCACGCAAACACGATGCCAATGGTTTTCAGGTGAACTGGTCAGTGAACGGCGCTGGGTACGATCATAAGTGTCGCAGTTCGGAGCTTTTGTGGGACATGGTGCAAAAGTCCATACAGGAGCCATTGGGATCTATACCCTGGAAGATGGGCGACACCATCCATGAGCTCTTCGGTGCAGAGCAAAATCTTTAGTTCAGGGCCCGAGTGCTATATTTCTCTTCTGCGGCCCACAATTTGATATGGACATGTCTGTTACCTCCCGACTTGTTCCCCTTCTGTTTACTCCTCAGGACTCTGCAACCAAGTTTCGTTTCGATGCCCAGTGCAACAAGTGAAGGCTGGCAGGAGAAGGAAGTTTGCAGTGAAGTTTCTGGTTCCGAATCGCTGCATGGGTTGTATCCGTAGCACCGTGCCGGACGGGGTTGTCATATTATTCTGTAGCTAAAGAAATTAAAGTAAATACTAGCAGCTATTGATGATAAGGGAAAAACCAGACCCTCTGTCCCGGATGACGAGAAACAAGCTAAAGACACTCCCGCCGTACGGTCGCTCCTGCTATTACTACAACCCCCCTTGCCTGCGGCGCATGCCTGCAGCGTAAGGGTTAGGGTCTTTCTGCCGGGAGTACGTACTGACGGGCGCTAGCCTCTTCGACCAATCCGGAACCGATACAGAACATCAAGCTGACTCATCCGGATATCAGAATCAGTAACGCGACTAGCCAATCAGAAGGCCGGATGTAAACCGGGGATTTGCCTCAGAACCCGATTTCCGGAAGGCTATCGGATATTTCGTCTCCTAGAAGCTGAGCTTGGTGTGTTTTCGGTTCCGGGCCTGTGGATCGATGCCTTTCATTCGACTCGAGGCCCAAAGCCAAGTATGACAGCGATGGGTCGGAGAGGATACTCACAACACACACCTGCTGCGAAGTGACAATCATCCTGGCCAAAATGTTGAGCGCGACAGTCCTCGCACTATGCTTCACTACAGTCAGATGCATCGTTGTAGTCACAGGCGCGACAGAGGTCGCGGGCGACGATTTTCCAAAGCAGTTTCCAGCGAGGCAGGAAATCAACGAGTTCGCTCATTCCGGGCCGCCATTCGACCTCTTCATTCTGGCCTTGCAAGCCTTGCAAGCGCGAGATCAGGATGATCCACTTTCTTATTTTCAAGTCGCAGGTAGGATAAGCAGCATTCGTATTGAAATCGCGATGGGTCTAATGCTCATAGGAGCGAACCAGGAATCCACGGCTATCCAAATACGCCCTGGGATGGAGTAGAGGGGAACAAAACCTACCCAGGATATTGTACACACGAGGCGGTGACATTTCCAACTTGGCACCGCGTATATATGGCTCTGTTCGAGGTGCGTGAAGCTGAGTGGCATAAAAGACTCTGATGCTAATCGTTGAGGGCATAGCAACTCATTCACGATGTCGCACAAGACATAGCAAAGACATACGCACCTGAAGACAGGACTTTGTACGAAAATACAGCGCAAACCTTAAGGGTCCCGTACTGGGACGCGGTTATGCATCCTCAGCTACCCCCGGTGACTACGACACCACAACTTCTTATCAAGTCGCCAGGCGGATTGCAGTATATTGACAACCCTCTTTACAACTACACTTTTCACCCTGGACCACGGGGCAATGATTTTCCCGACAATTCTCCGGCAAGTGGCCCTGCAAGCCAGGTTGATACAGGTTAGCCTTCTGCGTTTCTAATACCTGAATCTGTAGCTTCGTGATCTTCCGTGGACAGCGCGATGGTTCGACGGCGAGAAACAAGCGAGCAACCACGATCTAGCAAATGAAGCGCTAGAGTCAAAATGGCCAAGGGTTCTTGCTGTAGTATTCGGGTTATTCAACTATGTCTCCAGCTATAACGATTTTGCATGCGTCAAAGACACCGCGTATCAATTCGAAAATCTAGAGCTCTTGCATAATACCATCCATAATGGTATCGGTGGCCCGAACAGTCATATAACGCAGATAGAGTTTTCTGCGTTTGACCCGATCTTTTTTCTCCACCATGTGTACGTTTGTCCATCAGAAGCTTACGCGAACAGTCCTATCATCTCACTTGATTCCCTCGTACGCCTTTACCAGAATCGACCAAAAAAATTGTCTGACTTTGAATACAGTAATCTGGATCGAATTTTTGCTCTATGGCAAGTTCTTAATCCAGAGAGCGCTTTTGAGCCCGAGATGAACACGCATGGCTCATATGCCGTTCCAATCGGGTCCGTGGATACCTTCGATTCTGGTAAATGAACCCCCCCCCCCTCCACTACTACCACAACTCTCCCTGCCACTGGCGTTTTTTTTTTTTTTTTGTGGCTTCAGTTTATTCACAAAGTCATAGCCCTTGCTCCATTCCACTCAGACGAAGGGGGCCATATGTGGACATCGTGGGAGGCTTGGAATATGTCCGTGTTCAAATACACCTATCACCCTGAGCTACTTGGCGTGAATGTTAGTGTCAACGACCGTCAAAGATTAGTGAGACACTACTTGTGGGCCAATTACTTCTCGAGATTTCCGCGGATAGACTAGGGTGGTATTACGAATATGAAAATAGTTGCCGAAATAAATATCGCCTCATAAACATTCTTCTCTTTCCGTGCCTCTTGAGCGCTACTCATTCATCGCCATAGCTTGCGCCACTGTTTACCAAACCCGTCAAACCATGATGCTGAGCTCTTAATCTCATTGTTCACACCTGGGTCTATTCCTAGCGTCGTCCACGCAAAAATGCCATCTTGCAATGTGTTACCGAGAAAGACGTACTGCACCAGAGGGTCCGATGTCTCTGCCTCTTCCATAAGAATAGCATCCTCCGAGTTCAATATCAGATGCTGGGTGTTTGCAGTGTAGGGATATTCGGCTTCAACCTGACTTATGAGTGAAGCATCAAAAAATAATTGTCCGACATGCGAGGAGTGCACCGTCCTGAGGCTCGGATCATCACCGGAGTTTCCCAGCGTTGCGTTGTCACGAACGGCAGCGGAGACCATGTTGTGTACGAGCATATGGATGTGGGTCGTCCGCCCTGTAGTGATTGATACTCGTCGTTAGGGAAGTTGAACACACGAAGCGATTGGGCCCCATGAGCTTGGGATTAGAATGGAGACTAGTAAGAAATACTCTAAAAACCCACGAGTATATTGACATACCTTCATAGTGTCCTGGAAATATCGTCTGGAATCGAAATACGCCATTAGAATTCGTGGGTTGAATGCCCCGAAGGAAGTTCGTATTGACGTTGGACTTGTCCTCGAATTTGCCATTGTCGATGGAATTGACGCCGCTATACACGCCGGTCGCATTGCAGTGCCAAATGTCCACATACACGTTCTCGATGGGGCGACAAGTGGAGGTGTCGATAAGCTGGATGTCCAGGAACAGCGGGATCCCCTCCTGGCCGCCGGATATGTCGCTCCGGATGAGCTCCCCATCCACATAGTACGGGCCTTCGGTTGTCTCACTCTGCAACATGTACGAAGAATAATCCGAGAACAGCTGCACGTCATTTCCGTTTGCCTGGATGGCCTCGGCGGTGAAGTCGTGGTGGTGATCGAGGACATCGCTCAAACCTCGCGGTGCGACGCTGTCGGAATGATGACCCCCTTTGTCCCGCCTCAGCTGGGCTACGGACTCCGCCCGGCGAGAAATGCCTCGAATGCGCAGATCAGAGTCTAGGAATTGTGATTTGCATTTCTCGATCGTTCGGGGATCTTGATGGAGGAAAGCCGCTCGTTTCCTGGCCTCTTCTGAGACGCTATCGTGAGGGTGCGGTGAAACACATGCCACCAAAATGGTTGCGGATAGTATTAAAGCGTAAAAGTTGCCCATGATGTTTGGTAGGGTTTGAGTACAAAGTTCAACGTAGGATTTCCAAGAGAAAGAAAATTCTAAAAAGCAGGAAAAAAGGAAGGAAAAAGAAAGCACGAAACGATTTAGAGCGAAGCTTTGGAGAGGACTACCTGGGTACCGTTGAGCTGGGCACCCTTAGTCATCATTCTCCGGACGGCACGAGAAGAAGTCCGACATATCCTTCGGTTTTGCCAGCTTTGATTGCATTGCACTTAAAGTTTACTTTTTTTCTATAGACAAGTTGCCTGATAGATACCCATATACCTAAGTGCATCACTGCTAAAATTCACAAGTCCTCGGTGCTGTAAAATGGATATACCGGCTTAACAATGTTGACTACCTAACCTGGCGAGGCTGGCCAATCACCAACAGTCCCCAGCAGATCCAACGCGCACAAATCCCTTCATTTCATCCCACCCCGGAATGCGCTTTGCTGCGTCCATGATCGTCTGAATGCAAAGCTGCTGATGTTCCCACTTTCTCGCGTTCTCCTCCACCATGCCTCCCATCGTCACCGCTGCGGCGGCTTGTGCAAGCAGGTAGACGCAATGTGTTACGTGATGGCTCTGTGTCGTCCACACCGAAGTGCCTTTCTCGAGTGTGTCCCAGTCCGCGTCCTTGATCTCCCTGGTTCCTTCCTTATCAAGCCAGAATCGACACGTTGGCTGCCCGTCCGAGGTGAATGTGACGGCCTCGCGGGCCAAACTGACATCACAACGCCCCGGGAGCCAGCTGTGGCTCAACGGGTGATACTCACAATGCCGGCTGATGGCCGTTGACGTGGAGTCTCCGCATCCTGTTTCCGGGCTGTTTTCCAAGGGCGGGGAAACACGGGAAGTGGGTCGTACTGCTGCCGAGTTGGATAGAAAGAAGGCGCTCAAAACTATGGTTGTTGTTGCAAAAAGGATCGAAATCAGGCGCCATTTCCAGATCAAGCGCCGTTGCTTCCGCATGGTTTGGACCATGGAAGCTGCCGAGCCGGTCGACTCACCGCCATCGTCGCTTGCTAACGCCGAGTAATTGATCTTTCGCTTAATGAGGCTGGAGAAAATAGAATGGCGGAAATGAAAGGGTTTGCTGGTCCCCAGGAGTCCTTGGGCGGATGGTGGCCTATCTTCGCAGAGCTTTTGATCGCTAATGTCTGCTGAGTTGATTTCCTGATGTTCTTCCATTGTCTACTATGCACTAAGGAACCGAGAAATAATGTGGCAGACTCGACATGCCCGAGCGCATAGCATGTTTTGTGTAACTTATTTACAGTGAACGCAGGATTAGGCCTGTACATGTAGGGCTGGTCCGAGGGGAACAAGTGTGCTGTACTGGAAATAGCATTCCGTCGGAATCGCTTGGCAAACCGGAAGTTATTGCTCTCCGGTTAGCAATTCCGACCAGTGATTCCGGCCAGTGATTCCGGCCAGATTATTAGGTGGTACATCAAAATTTATGACACAACAGAACGGTTTCAATTCTGATTACTTCGTAGGACGGGAGAAAATCCCTGGTCTTAACATCAATCACCAAGAACGGGTCGGCCTCCCGTGTAAAAATATATCGTTGGAATATTCCGACGCCAACCTTGAAGTGGACGAACCTGACTTACATTTCGTCTCGGCGGCCCTCCTTGAGGAGATAATCCATCTTCGAAGCCTCTGTTTTCCCGTACAGGAAAGAAAAAAAAGCCAAGGAGGACAATAAAGTGATCTTGGATATAACGTTAAAATCCATGCAATCTCTTTGTGGAAGTCCGGTTGCCATGGAAAAGCCAGTCTCTTATTCAAACTCGAGCTTTTGGGTTGCCTTCCCGGTTCCATTCCTGCTTCTCTTTCTTTCTTTTCGTTGGAACCCCGGGGGTTTCTGGACTGGAACTCCCCTCTCTAGATTAGACATAAACGTAAACCTCCTCTTACAGGCTCGCGGGAGTGGCAGAGCGGTATGAAACCCGTCATGAAGGAACGACCGCGAGCGGAACGAGCATTCAAGGGGCAAGGAAAGGAGCGAGGTCGCGGAGCCCGAGTGACGACGTAGACAGGCTGAGCGGGCCGCGAAGCGGCGCAGGGCAACTTCGTTGGGTTTAGTTATAAGCCATGATCCTTCTCGCCATCTGTCATAGCGGAACGATGTCCAACTGAATGCGGTGAGCGTAGAGAAAGTACCAAAAAGCTGGTTAGCCGGCCCAATTCCTCGATAGCTTTTCAACCCAACAGCTTGGGACCTTTCCATGTTATCTACACTGCTAGACCTCAGAAATTCATACTCCACATATCAAAGATAGTTGCGCTGTCAACAGCAACAGAACCATGACATTTTTACACAGCGAACCGCAGTCAGGCCTGGTCTTTCTTTCTTTCCCTAGCCTGGTTAGTTGTTCGCGTCCAGCCAAGCCACCCGGTCTTATAGTGGATGGGTATGAATTGTAGCAACTATCCGATAGCTAAGAACTACACTGACTGAGTCTCATCTACTGCGTCGCCAGTCGTGGCGCTTTACATAACATTACAGTAATGTGCCCCCAATCCTTACTAGGTAGCTCCGGTCGTGCGGTCTTATTCTCCGAGGTCAGGGAAGGAGACTCCTGGTATTGCTTTTGTCAGAGCAAGGAACATAACCAAACGGCCGGGCAACGAGTTGGGGTTTCAAGGCTTACCGAATTTCGGATGTACAAAGACACGGGGATCCACACGTTTCCGAACCAACTCATCCATCAGATGGTCCCAACTGACACACTCATGTGCTATGTCGGGATTTCCATTCGGTTTCGGAGTACCATCCAGCCAACGCATGGTCAACGGGGCCTCATCTGCTTTGCACATTGTTCCTTCGAGTAGTGATTCGAGACAGTGGACTGACGTGTATGTAAGTAAATAAGCTGCACGGATTTCCATATCAGAGGTTCCACCAGAATTCTGAAGCTCACACGTATGTTTCCGGTCAGCGGATATCTCTGCCGGAGTGGAGTTTTGATAATAATACTCGGGGAAAAATGCATGGTGGATACGTTTCTGCAGGATTCACTGTAGTCAGAATAGATGAATTTTGCTGCTCAAGGAGGCTGGCTTCAGACCAAGCAGTGCAACTGGTGCATAACGGTGTAAACCGCAATGTAGTTCCCGTTATCCAGGCGGATGCCCTCGTCAAGTCTACCAAGCTTGCTCATAAACTGGGAGGGTATTTCCGAATAATAATCTCGTTGGACATGTCAGCAGGCGGTAGGCAGTGGGCCCGGGTCTGAGCACTCACATTGCATAAGGTCGTCCCAGGCAGCATCGAGCTCAGGACTTGGCTGACCCATTAATGTGTAATCCGCTGACCACCCTCGTTCGAAGAATACTGGCTCGTAGACAATGGCAGGTCGTAAAGGCGACTCCAACGTTTTTCCGCTATGCGCCACGATTTGGCTCCGCCACATGGAACGAATGGTTAAGGTAGATGATATGAGAAAGACTGAGTAAAGAATGAGAACAACGGCATTTAGCGCGGAGACACGCTTTGCAGACAAGAACGATGTACGGCTTGAACACTCGTCACGCTCTGCATCCACTGACAGCCTAGGGCCATCGTCTCCCGCGACAGGTTGATATGTCGCACCGTGTGGCTTTCCTTCGGGCATGCTCATTTGTTTGGCTCGTGACCAAATGCTATGAAGAGAAGAAGAGGTTAAGAGCAATAGGATATAAAATGCAGCTATAGTAATCTTTTGCGTCTGGTCAATATAAGGAGGTAAGGCACATCGTGTGGTCTCAGATCAATAGAACTACAGTGCATGATTCCCTTGCTATACTCAAGGATAGATCATTAAAAATGGGGGTAACAAAACTCGCTTTCCGAGATCTCTCGCCCAGTTCTCTCCAAAGCTTATCAACCTATCTAGTCATGACGAGCTTTCCGAGCGCGTTCTCCTAGAGACCCCCACATGGATCGACTCGCGCTAACGTCCTACAGATTTCCCGGTTAGTTTTTACGGCTTACACTCTGACCGAGTAAACCTCTATTTGAAGAGATTTGAAGAGATTCAGCAGAAAGACGCATTACGATCAACCGTAACCCACAGAGCCGCGATTTTTTTTGAGAACCATTTGAGGCTCCAGGGAATAGTTAAGTGCAGCGGCAGTTTTACATCTTCAAATACCCAGGAAGTAAGACCGTTTTAGACTGGAGACTTATCCGAGCGAAACGCGCCGGGCCAGTGTCGTCTGGGTCTCTTCGTATTTCCGGAAGGCCACAATGGCGGAACCCGGCCTCTATGAAACGGGTCAGTAGACCCCGGAAGCTACATGTTTATTTGATGTTTGGGGGTAATTTTGCAAACAGCCCATTTCAGTCTGTTCCAATCTGTATAGTCCAGATGGGCGTAGGTGTAAATGGTTGTATAGATGGGCCGTCCGGCTTAGGTAGAGGTCGAGCCCCGGCCGGCCCGGACAAGTCTTCATTTCGTATGCGCAAGTATTCATATAAGTATCTGACACCACCTCCTCGTGCGCTTTTTGGTATAATCAACTGGTAGAGCCCACGCATATTGATGAGTATTAGTCCGGAAAGAAACAATTCGGGATAGTTAACCGTGCAAGGGTAGTGTACCTACCTACGTATGAAACACTGCAGGTGAACGCCTATGTAGGTAACAGAATCGATTACCTAATTCCAGCTGGGATAGGGGAGGGCGCATAAACATATGGCCGTCGCAGGGGCGAGCTACGTTATTATGCCTAACTACCATAATGGAAGTGCCTAGGCTCTGGCCACGGTTGTCAGAGGCTGTCACGCTTAGCGAGGAGGAAATTAAGACCGTTTCTTTCGTCTATAACCGTTGCCAGCGCCCAGGCAAATCTGGTACGGTAGGTAAGTACGTAACTAGGTAGTCTGTGTGTGGTCTAGGTAGTTAGCTTATATAGCGATGAGTCTTACGACACAAATCTTTTTGCTGTCATTCTTTGGCCTTGAAATAGCGTACACTGTATGTGACTACCTAAATAAAGAGAGAATATGTTTCTACCCCAAGCAGGCGAAAACCGAAAGAGCGAGCATGAACATTGAAGCTCAGCCACCATGAAAAGAATTTCCAGGCTTCATATCCATAATTCCAACCGTTTACTTTTCAGCGGGGGCTGCCTCGAAGTCCCTGTAGCTGTACCCAAGACCATCAGCTCCAATAGCACGCTTCTCGGCAGGGGCTGCCTCGAAGTCTCTGTAGCTGTACCCAAGACCATCAGCTCCAATAGCACGCTTCTCGGCAGGGGCTGCCTCGAAGTCCCTATAGCTATACCCAAGACCATCAGCTCCAATAGCACGCTTCTCAGCAGGAGCTGCCTCAAAGTCCCTGTAGCTGTACCCAAGGCCGTCGGCACCAATGGCGCGCTTCTCAGCGGGGGCTGCCTCGAAGTCCCTGTAGCTGTACCCAAGGCCGTCGGCACCAATAGCGCGCTTCTCAGCAGGGGCTGCCTCGAAGTCTCTGTAGCTATACCCAAGACCATCGGCACCAATGGCGCGCTTCTCAGCGGGGGCTGCAGTGGCTGTAGCTGCAAGCAGCGCGATGACAGCAGTGTATCTCATTTTGAAGTGATTTGGTAGACAAGTTTGCAGATAATATCTGAAGAAAGTGAGACTTTTCACTGAGGCACAGACCCAATGAAGTATAATGGTCAGGTGGATGTTTCCTGTGGAAATTTGCTTCGGTGTATGTAGATGCTCGACCTCAGGAGTTGATGCTGTGACATATAAGTCGTATCTTGTCCAAGAGGACCCGTCCTTATATATATTCGTGAACTACGAGGAATTACGTAAGGACCCCGGAGTTGCCACAAAGCGCGGAAAACGTTGATACTTGGTAATCGGGCATTAATTGCAGATACGGCTAGATGACGGAGTGCGTTTAAGAAAACAAGCGATTTTATCCTTTCCCCTTTTCCTATAGCTTTATCTAATAATCCCATTCAAACTATTTCGACGCAACGCGATGGTATCGGGCTAATAGCTGTCGCAATCACATGAATTTCTTCTTAATGGGTGTTATTTTAGAGTGAGTAAACTCTTCAAGTGACTATGAGTGATTGCGCGCTGTCGGGGTTGGGCGGAGAGGGGGGGGGGCAAATTGGCGGCGAGAGAGCAGGTGTAATTACCGGTGCAGTTTGAGAATCGAGACACGGATAGCCAGTTTACCAGTGTATTGAACACACTAATGCCATGTTAGCAATTCTCAAAACGTTTCGCCTCTTCGGATTTGGCCTCCGGATACCTGTTTTGCTCTTCGCTACCACTGAATAATATTTTGGCTAACCGAAGGCATTCATTCCTCCGGACAACGCCCAGAGTAAGTCCCGAGGTCAGTATGCGTAAACAGAGCGGGACTCTACGTAGCCATTCACAAGTCATGCCCCGCATTACCGGAAAGTATATCGACATGCGTTACCAGCACCCGGATCCAGACTCACATTCAAGTTGGTTTATACACTGAATTCCATTAGTTTCTCGGAAAAGTAATCTTTGACGATGGCAAGATCCGCACTGCCTGAACACAAATTCCAACATAGGTTAGAACACCTAGCTGCTTCCTTCGTATGGTTGCCTCACTTCCTGGCTCATCGGCCAAGCTGGAATGTGAAAATGTTCGGTCGAATCTTCAGGGATACATCTGATGGTCGTTTACATGAACATGAAGCTCTTCAAAGGTGCGCCTCCATATCATAAGTGATGCATATTGACAGCGACTAACATGGGTGTAGCCCTCAAGCCATGGATAGTGAGCAGGGTTACGTATATACCACTGCAGACTGCCGGTCTTCATCCTGGGGAAAGAGAATGAGGATACTTAAGGATGTCCTACTTGCTGCATTTGGAGTGCTAGGACTATTCGCCCTCCTATCCTCCCCGCGCAACCAGGGTTTGGATGGCAATACGGCAGATCTCTGGAGAAGGTCTTGTTATTGCGGGAATTCCACGTCGGAGGCGAGAACATTGGGATGCAAGTATGATGCACTGAGTGCGGCATGGCTACCGGAGCATTGCCGCGATGATGACCTCACAGCTGAGTTTCTAGGCCATGAGAGCGGGCCATGGCACTATTGGGCGGATCCGGAGCATACTCAAGAATTGACCCTAGATGAGGTTGGTGAGCTAGGTAGGTATGCACGTTATGTCGCTTGGATGGCCAACCCTTCCCTGAACTCATATATGTTTGAAAGCTTGGTAGTGTGCTGACCGGTCCCCATATAGCGAACAACCCCAAGGCCCTGTTCCATTCGACGGGCTGGGAACACCGCACCCACTGCTTATTCTACTGGCGCAAGGAGCACAATTGCACAGCGAGGGGCGGTGAGTGGATTGGAGACCATGTCCAGCATTGCATCGAAATCATTAATATGCAAGGCGGGTACGGCTCCGTTTCAGACGTTGTCTTGGATGCATACGTGCCTAATGTTGGCCGAAAGCGCAGTATATGTGTGGATGCATGACCTAGTAAGGTGGAAGGAAGAGAGCCAAGTGAAGGCTAGCGCGATCTGCTCTGGGATATCTGTATAGGTATAATCATATTAAGGAGTAGATTTGACAGGTTGCTGAATGTCGAGACTATTGAACATCGCGGGACTCATATGGGCTACGAAAAATATCAATCTGAAGACGTGCAATTTTCCGAATTCAGCAGCAAGTAGATCAGTGTGTCCTGCTCATTTCTATTCCCATGAAATTTGTATGTTTGAGCGGCTACTCGATTCTATCCACCCAAGGCAGTCAACATGCCAGTTGCCGCATAACATCTAGTATAAACTCTACATATGCTGTCCTGGCTCCAGCACCAGAACCTTATGAAATATCCGTAAGCTCATATTGTCTCCCAAGCTCTTCGAATACTTGAGAAGCCTCTAAAGACGAAAAGATGTGCGGGGTGCCCCTTGCTCCAGCGCTCCGGTGAACCCATATAATTAAAGTTCGCCAGGCCAAGACGGGATGCGATGCATGCTCTCCAGATAGAGCGCCCACTCCTCGAAGAGGGCGACCGATCAGTCCCTGCCCGGGCGACTAACGGCGAAGTTTCGTTTTCCTAGCACATGTACCCTCCCCGGCGGATCTGGGCCATTTTTAGGAGTGTCCAGGATGCTATTTTATAGACTAGCTGCTATATATTTGTATATTGCCTTAGTAGATACTATTAGTACTTTAGTTATATCTAACCCCTATTTAGACAACTAAGCAGTTTTTTCTTCCTAGGAGCAGAAGCAGATATAGGCTTATAGCAACTATAGAATAGTCTATTACAGCAATAGTTACTATAACAAATTTTTATTAGTACTATTAGTAATTATAATAATAAGTGCTTTAACTATAATAAGCTTAGCTACTAAGCTAAAGACTGCTGTTAGAAGGCTGTTCAGGAAGTTAAATGCAGGTAGGTACCTAGGCAGAGTAAAACCATCTAAGGTGAGGATGTATGTTACAAGGAATTTGACCTGATGTCAAAGGGTTTCAATATGAGAATGGATAGAAACAAAATGAATTACTGGACTGATTGTTTCCAAGGGCTGTGATTTATATTTAAGAAACGCTACATTCACAAGAGTCTAATATCCAACAACAACTAGGGTTGAACTGAACAGTTTAAACTTAACCTGTTAAATTTAACATTTGACATTCGACAGAGTTATGTCTATCTGGACAATCAAAAACAGAGCATTTAAAAGTAACACAGCTGAGTTTCTAGTCTTAGGATAGAACAGGCTTTTCATTGGCCATGTTGCCGCCTGCTTCTGCAGTTGGTCCCAGGCGCTGAAGCCCCTATACAGGGTGCATGATATAATACCTAGGTAAGCTCTGTATGCCTACGACGTCCGCTCTTTTGTGAAGGTCATGCACTAAGGATAATACTCCCCTTTCGCGGTTCGACCTCGGAGTCAGCGCCCGTCATGCATTACGGCGGTCGCCTTTGTATTATATCGAACAATCCACGAAATCAGAACAGGTAGGCAGCACCTCTTCGGCGTGAACTGTGGCGTGGAAGTTCTTGATATCTTTGTTCAGACTCCGGCTCTCGAGCTATGGTCGTCGTTCGTCTTCTCGCCCCGGGCGCGGCGTCGCTGAGCTATATAGTTTCCAAATCGTTGTGAGGCATGCCTTCCGTTTGTCGATGGCTAATATGACGTTGCTACGGGTCCGAATTCACCTTATCGAATTTTTTGGTCGGTCAATTTCGAAGGAGCGTACCCGTGCCGATGGAGGCAACTCATCGTTTCGACAAGGTTAGGTATACTAGCCGCTCACTGCCAAAAGTAATAGGATAGCCTGGCAACCTGCAATGATGAAGCCCAGCATTAGTAGGCGACATTTGTGGAACCTTGACCACTTTTGCCGATGGCCCCATTGCCTTATTTCTCTCTTCCATTGTAAGCTCCTCTGTCTCGCGTTGGTCTTCTCGCAGTAATATAGGAAGCCAAAAACAAGCCACCAACCTCTCAGCCGTCGTGCATAGAAACGTTGGGGTGGGGCGGTTTCGTAAGGCTAGTCGTCCGGCCATGAATCCATATCTCGGTACGGCGGAAGATGTGCTACGAACGCCACTCGTTTGCCCATGACAGGCGGTCGCAGTCCATCGTGCCTGGCACCCTTATCACATAGAGCTGGTTAAAATTCTTGATATTATTTAAGGAGGCTTTATCGGCGAAGGCGATGGCCAGCATGTGTGTAACAGGATTATGTAGTAGTAGAGGCTCTTCGTGAAGCCCTAAGATCGTTCGCCCGCCGGCTTTTAATAACCTTCACGTCCTCCAGATAGAGAACCAATCTAATACGGGCATGTATACTGTTGCTGGCGGCACGAAACAATTGAAATTCCATATGCTTATAATGGACGTTGCTGATGCTATAAGCAGGATGGGAGCGACCTGTGCACGATCATGCTTATGGATTATTTTCTTAGTATCGTTAACCTAAAGCTAGAAGAAAACGATTAAGATTATTAACGAAGAGACCGGCCTTGTCCTTTTTTATTTTTATTATCTGTTTTATTGAGCAACGCTTGGAGGCGAGCTTAGTTACGGCCTATACTCCCGGTTTATTTTCGGTATTGCTATTGGCCGCTTAAAAGTAGTATATCGGTATTGCTATTATCTGATAGGATTCAGTATCTTAGCATTGGATAGAGCTTGTGAAGCTCTTATAATCTCATCGTCATCCATGCACTCTAGTCCAAGGGCTATTGTTTTGCTCTCTTACTATTAACGGCACTGTATGATCTTAGGTGCTAGGCTTTCGAGCATTCTCCATTGTATGAAGGAAACTGTTACAGCTTTTATAGCTATATCAACAGCTTAAAAAGCAACAACCGCTTAGCCTTAGATAGTACGTACTTTACGATATTAACGGGCATAACTGAGCAGGAGCGTTAAGGAGGAAGGCGCTGCGGGCTAAAGAGGGGGTCTAGGGCGGTCTCCCCGTGGGAACTAATTAATATATCTCTTAAAATCGAAGAATTGCTAGCCTTGAGGAGCCTCTGAAAACTTGGTTCGTTCTAGAAGGGGCTCCACATCTAAGCGTTGCTTCGTTGCCTGCTGCTATCACGATGGCCAGCCCAGCGTACTGGAAATAACCTTAAGATCAGGGAGACCAAGGAAATGAATCGGCAAACTTCCTAGCTGCCCTAAAACGCAGCATAGGGCCGTCCGGTGAGAAATTTAGCAGGGCGGCCGAATCATTTTAGAAACATCGAGACCAAGGCTTAGTGATCTGGTCTACTGTCGCTGCGCCAGAGCAAATCATAGCTCTGGAATAGAGTACTTAGTTTGTGGACCTTGCAAATACTCGGATCTCTCATCTATTTGGTAGTCTTCTCCGTATACACCATACAGAGAAGTTTCCAGTGTTGGAGCTCGTCATTGATTCTTTCTGGATACGTGAACCGCTTTGTCGCATTCGCCAGAACAAATACACTTTGAAGGCAAGTGCCTCAGGAAGGTACGCTGGCTTTCCGCAATGTGTTATTCGGGTCATTGCTAACGAGATCAGGATCAGCGCCCAAGTCGCTAACTTGTTCCTCGAAGAACCTGCTGAACCAGTCCGGCCAGCTAGCCATCAAGATGTGGTCATGCACTTTCGCCATTATCCTGGAGTTCGGTAGCCTTTTCGGCCTTCCTGATATGAGATGCTCGGGTTGGTCCCTCCATAGCATAACTTTGGATCGTATCCCTATATGAAATGGACTTTGCCGGCGAGATAGGAACGAAGTGGCTGTAGAGGCCTCATGGGAGTTACTGTCGCGGCTGTGATATTCTGACTCCGCTATGTTCCTCGTTACCAGAGTCCCCAATGCTCGGGTACGTAACTAGTGCACGCCGGTCCAGCCTAGTTTCAGAAGGTAACTGACGTGGTGAAGCAGGAGCTCGTTTGGTATACAGACGTTGGCTAGCTCTTGATCTATAATGAATACCTGGTACGTTGTATATCTGTGGAAGAAAGTTATATATTTGGTCTATGCATTTAGCCATAAGGAGAGCTGTAAGGAGAGGGATGGATCTATCCCGAGTACCTCCTGTATATATAGTAGGTACTTTATATGGGAAATCAGATGTTATAAACGGAAAACGGGCCAGATAGACTATTAGCTATCCAGCTCCAGCCTTAAACGCCCCCCTAGCCCCCGATAGCCAGCTTAGAATACGCATATAATCCGAATTTTGGCCCGCTAGCAGGCAGAGTCTCCTTATACGAAACCTTGTTCTATACTTGCTAATTCTAAACTCGATTTAATCTAGTAGTTTAGGTATTTAAGTCATAAGGAGCTTAAGCAGCAGAATTAAGTTACTAGTATCTTAAACAAAAGTGCTAAGCTAAGCACATTCTTTTTGTACTAATATTAAAATAAACAAAAAAACTTACTTTATATAAAGTATTAGCTAGGCTTTTAAGCATTCTCTATTATATAAAAGAAACTATTATAGCTTTTATAACTACTTTATATAAAGCATAATTGATGGATACTTTATAGGTTTTAGCCGTTTTAACTATGCCAGCTTTGGCACGCACTCTCTTTTAGCTAGTGTAGTGGTTCAAGACTATTACCATTAATAATAGCTAAAAAAAAATACTTATTTTAGCGTAAATTCTAATAGACGTTATATCTAAATAACTATATTTACTATCTAAGTATATATAGATGCTAGTAAGTATAAATAACTTCTTAAAGTCCGATCTTATAAATAAGTAGCTACGAATATATTAGTATAAATAATACTAACTTTATATAAATTAAGCTACGTAAGGGCTTAAAAGCTACTCCAAATATGTATACGATATGCTTATGACGGAGAATAGCTGTGAATCAGTATATGTTACTGACCCTACGCGTATGTGTATGCGGTTAGAATAGGTTTTGCAGTGTCACCCCTGTGGCGCACTATACTATTTATTGCCAGACCAACGTAACTTACGGACAGCATACCGTGCCAGCAGAAGTGGATCAACATTGCATGCGCCAGTTTGAATATCGAATTGGATGACAAGTCAACTTGATGTGTTGCATTCGATGCCGCCATGGTGTTCTGGGAGACGTGCATGATGATCTGGTCATCTTGCCCCCCTTCCCCCCAAGTCAGGTGCTGTGTGATCTTTCCCCTACTCCTAACTTGGTAATGCCGGCAGATCCTATAACTGATGTCGGCAATGCTCTCTCGTCTGCCATCGACTGCCATCGACTACCATCGACTACCAAAGTCGGTCTTTGCTGTAGCACCGGATGTCATGATGCAGAACACGCATCCTCCTTGGGGCCCTGGAGTCCTGCTCGTCCGCTGGGCTACGACCATGCTGAATGCGTACCTACCTACCTACCTACCTCCTAGGTGTAGCGAGTTCGTCCCGTGCTCAAGACAACCCCAGCCGATTGCGTCCTGCAGCTTCCTTGATTGCCATCCTGGACTTTGCAGCGCGCAATGCAGGCGGCACCGGTAGGGGGGGGGGGCGTAGACACTCAAGCGCGGGTCAGAATGTACGCCGAGTGCTTTGAAAGTCCTGGGGATATCGAGTCCGCCCTCCGACACACATCTCTTGAATTCCCGTCAGGTTTCTGTTCTTCCACATGTGCGGTTTGAGTCGTCTCCCAAGACTCTTCCCAAGAATCTAACCACTGAACCATCATGATGGGATTTTCGTGGACAACAACGGGACTCGTGGCAGTAGCAGTGATAGTGAACCTATTATTGGTGGGTATCCTGTCAGCCTGATTTTTTCTTCTTCTAGACTGAGGTCACTGACGTGACTTGCAGATACGCTACGCCTACTTGTTGTGGTTTCATCCCCTGTCCAAGTACCCGGGACCCAAGCTAGCAGCCTGCACTGAAGTGAGTCCCACGAGAAAGCATGGTGATACAGCTTGCCTGGATTGACTATTATTCCCAGTTATGGTACGCAAGGACATGGCTGAAAGGAAGATGGCACGAGGAGATAAGCGAAGCACACCGGCGCTATGGTGAGTAGGAACCTTCCCACGACGTACCTAGCTGCAAAAAGTTGAACCATGGCCTAGGGGATGTTATACGCATCGCCCCGAACGAGCTGTCATTTGCCTCGGTCCAAGCATTCAAGGACATTTATGGTCCGCCTTCTAAAACAAGGAAGCTCTTCCCCAAGTCGCATCTATTTTATGATGCTGGGATCCAGAGCATAGCGTACGAGATGGATCCTATTGAGCACGAGAAGCAGCACAGGCTGTTCGCCCCATCATTTCGGGCCTCCGCTGTGCGCTCCCAGGAGCACGTTGTGCAGGAGTATGTTGACCTGTTCGTTTCTCAACTGCGTTGTCAAGGGGAGTCTGGCCAGAAAGGACTTAACATCGCTGCCTGGATGGAATGGCTTGTGTTTGATATTATAGGTGAGTCAGCGAGTTCCGAAGGAAACGGAACGGCCCGGAACTTTTTTTTTCAGAATAAGGATATTTTACCCTTTCCTATTCCGATCATCATAGTCGCCCACCTGACACCGCTCCACCAGGCAAATTGTCGTTCGGGGAGTCGTTCGGCGCTGTTCGTTCTGGCAAAGAACACTATTGGGTCTCGCTTCTGCATGGGGCCGTCTACGGCTCGAGCGTCGCCTTACTCCAGAAACGGCTTGCCATCATCGGTCCGATCTTGCGCTGGGCACCGCTGCTCTCGCGGAC
Source organism: Juglanconis oblonga (assembly GCA_003012965.1). Lineage (NCBI taxonomy): Eukaryota > Fungi > Ascomycota > Sordariomycetes > Diaporthales > Juglanconidaceae > Juglanconis > Juglanconis oblonga. The sequence goes on along the minus strand of MUZH01004362.1, from coordinate 252,251 downwards.
GGCGGCGGAGTCGGTCAAAGCGGTGCAGCAGCATAGCGCTCTGACCCTCGAGAAAACACGGGCTCGGATCAAGATGGGGAAGGGAAGCGGCGTGGAGGACTTCCTCGCGCCTGCTGTGGGGGAGCTGAGCGAGGGGCAACTGGCCGATCAGGCATTCATGTAAGTCATCAAACAGCAAGTCGATAGATACACCGCATTTGTGAGCTGGCCGACTGACCTTGGTCAAAGCTTCTTGACCGCCGGGGCCGAAACAAGCGCCACCGCCCTCACGGCGGCGGTTTGGTTCCTCTCCCAGCCCGCGAACGCTCACTGCCTCCAGCAGCTGCAAGACGAGGTTCGCAACGTCTTTGTCACGTACGATGACGTGACTGGCGACGGGGTCTCGCGGCTCCCCTACCTCAACGCCGTGCTTGAAGAGACCATGCGAATCATGCCGCCCGTGGGGGTCGCGGCGCCGCGGGTCAGCCCGGGCGAGACTGTGGATGGCATCTACGTGCCCAAGGGGGTCCACGTCTCTGCGGACATGTGGTCCATCGGCCACGACCCGCGGAACGTTGAGGAGGCGGAGGTGTTTGAGCCTGGGCGGTGGCTTGATGGTGGGAGACGGCCGTATTCGCAGCCTTTTCTGATTGGGCCCAGGTCGTGTGTCGGAGTCAACCTGGCTTGGTTGGAGATGCGGATCATACTGGCGAAGATGGTGTATTCCTTTGACTGGAAGCTGGCTGAGGAGGCCGAGGGATGGGATTGGATGAAGGAGTGTCAGGCGCTGGTGTTGTGGAAGAAGGCGAAGTTGATGGTGAGGTTTGTCCCTGTTTAATGGCCCGGTGGTGGGATCCCGGAGACTCGGAATTCGGCACAGTCCAGACAGAGCTTCCTACCGGTGCCTGTGTCCCATTCTTCCATGCTGCCATGCTGGGACCAGTTGGCCGCGTGCGGCGCGTGCGGTTGGGCACACAAAGTCGGCCGTCTGGAGATGGTTGGGTTCGTCACCGTGGCCGTGGTACCTGTGCCATCTTGTCGCATACGGCGACAAATGATGTGCTGTCCTTCGATCCGTGGGCACCCTGAGACGATGCCCGTTGGCCCGGGTCGGAAGGGCGCCGAGACGTGTCGAAACGAATGTTGTAGAGTTATGATTGCGAAGTCATGAGCAAGGCTGTGATGTCGTGAAGATGCCGTGGAGATGCCGTGGAGATGCCGTGAACATGTCGTGAAAATGTCGTGAAAATGTCATCAGATGTCCGTGCACGGTGGGACAATCGAGGTGCCCGATTACTAAGGCAGGGACAGGAGGGTAGGGACAGGGATATCCCTGGCAGGTGGAATGTGGACTTTCAAGGATCCGAGATTCGATGTTGTGGGAATGGCACGACCAAAAGCATATCCAGACCATCCAGACCATCCAGGCCACCCAGACCACCGCCACTTGGACGCCTCGATATTCAGGGACTCGCGCGGTGTCCGTCTACACGAAATCGGGCATCCATCTTCGGCGGCCACCTGGAGGTGATGTTCGCAGTGGCACCAACCTTACTTGGTACTTTGGTGCCACACACTGACTCCATGTGCCAACCAACAACACAACACAATACAACACAGCACAATACAGCACAACACAGCACAACACAGCACAACACAACACAACACAACACAACACAACACACCGAAGACACGGTGTCGAAGACGCAAGCCAAGGACTGACGGATTTCAGTGACCGAGACCGAACATGTTCGCATGGATGCACAGCACATATGCGCGGGGAATTGTGATAAGCATAACCAAGCGCAGATTGGGTGGGCGTCGAGGTCATACTGGTCATACTGGTCCTACCGGTCCTACTGGTCATACTTTTGGCTGTTCTTTTCCCCAATGGGCGAGGGGTTCCGACAGGGGGCCGGGTTGGCGCCGGGTTGGCGCTGACAGGGCTGATCGGTATCGACCGATGCCCGCATGAATGCCATCTCTCGTCGTACCATCTTGGCCAGCCCCGCCCGCACATCCCACAGCCTTCAGCCTGTCTAGCGGGCGCTCGTGAGCATTCGTGCACATTCGTGCGCATTCCCAAGCCCGCCCTCACGACATGCGGCGCTCAAGTCGAAAGACCCCTCTGTCGTTTTTCCTGCGGGCCCCGCCAGCTGTCATCCTCCCCGACCGTCCAGCCATGCCATCGCTCGCCCGAGTCGCCCGAGTCGCCCCTGTTGCCCCATGCGTTTCCCGTGGCACCACGTACCCGCGGGGACGGGACCATATCGGCGAGCATGTGGTGGTTCTGCGGTGGTCCCTTCATCACTGCATCATCATGCCTAGGAGATTGCCCTTGTGCTGATCGGGAGCCGCAATATCATCATCCCACCAGGCCCGGCAAGGCGCGACCAGGCACCGCAAGGCTCCGCAAGGCACCACAAGGCACCACAAGGCACCACAAGGCTCGGGGCAAGTTGGAGCCCGGGGTGCAAGTGTGCCCTCGTCCATTCGATCTGCCCCCATCATCAGCGTCCATCCCATCTGACGATGCGGTGGATTGTGCCGTTCCATTCCCGTGGTATTTAAGCTGATACCCTTACGGTCCCCACTCTCCCTCCGGGGTTCATGATCCCTTCCTGTCTTCTCTTGGTCTCCCGTCTCCCTTAACCAGGCTTGATTTTCCACCTGCGACCTCGAGACAAATCTTTTTTTCCCCTTCATCATTATCTTCTTCTTCCTGATACCCCCTCCTCTTTTCATTGTCTTGACAGGTTTCACCTAAAACTTGTTTCTCCTATACCGTACTGCGGACCAGCACAGAGAGGCAGTCGCCTATCGAATCAAGTACGGAATGAAAAAGAACCGGCTGAGTGGTCTGAGAAATATCCATCATCACGCCACCCGCGAAGCCTAGTTCCTCCTATTTCCGGAACACCATCGGTCACTCGCCCAGCTTTTCCACGAGAATGGATGCTGCCATCTTTCCCACCATGCTGGGCTTCTCCCAGATTCCTGTGTCCCCCCCACCAGACCACAAAATCCTCTTCAAACAATCTTCGAACCAAGCCCCTGCTGCCGGCCTCACGAACCCCGTACTATTCAAACACTTTGCCAAGGAGATGGAGAGACCCATGGTGAAGAAGGCTCCAAGCCTGCTGGAGAAGCATTATCAGGAGCAGCAGCAACTACGTGAGCGGGAGAAGGCCAGGGAAAAGGAGAAAGAGAAGGACAAGACGAAGCCAGAGGCGATACAGACGCAGAAGGCCAACCAGTCCCCCGTCCCCCAGCAGTGCTGCTCCACGCCGTCCACATCATTAACAAGCACCGCCTCCAGCACCGAAACCAAGGTGCCCTCACAACAACCCACACCACCGACACAGTCCACACCGACTCCCACCTACAACCCCACATCACCACCCGCTCCGGAAAACCCCTTCCTCAACCATCCCGGCCTCGGCTTTCTCGACCCTTCCCACACCACCGACCCCAAGTACGTCCAGATGGTCTCGCGCATGGCGGCCTACTACCAGCAGCGCTGCCAGGCGATCCTCAACTACCAGTCGCAGCGCTGCCAGACCTGGGCGAACTCTCACCGCCAGAAGTGCCAGGAGATGATGCAGGCCGCCATGCTGGTCGTGGCCTGGTACATCCGCGACCGTATCGGCCGGCGGCGAAGGCGCAACAAGCGCTCGTTCCGGCGGGGCCTGCGTGATAAGAACCAGACGGCCGGCTCGCGGCGTGGGCGGCCGACCAAGGGCGAGGGCGTGCGGAAGTGGGTCCTGGATATCCCCGAGGCCACGCTGTCGCCTAACAATGGCATCAGGGACGACACCGTGCTGGACAAGGAGGAGCGGGAGTTTGACGTGGAGAAGGAGGTGGTCCCGGATAAGGACAGCCAGCTGTTCACGGTCGCGGACCAGATGATCAAGAGCCAGCTGGCCAAGATTGATGTGCCGTTGCTGGGGGCGCTGAATCTGGAGGATAGTGACAGCGAGAGCGACAGCGAGGATGAGGAGCGGTACTACTATGAGCCGGAGGACTACGACATGGAGGAGGATGAGGATGACGAGGACGAGTATGAGGATGACATGGACTACGAGAAAGAGTCTGAGGAATACGTGGAGGATGTCGCTTCCAAGGAGGCGATGTACGGCACGGGCAAGGGGAGCCTCAAGAGGAAGCGCAGCGAGAGCACGAGTGGCGTGGAATAACGCCGGTGGAGGTTTTCCGGGGGAGAAAAAAAAAGAGAAAGAAAGAAAAAAGGCTGGGCGGATGTCCGCTGTTGGATTATGGTTCTCTTCCCTTCATACCCGAGCTTAGTGAGAGGCGCGGCCAAGCAACACAAGGGGTGATGCCGAGTTATGTAACTGTGTATGTATCTATGTGTGTGATTAATGGTCTACGTATTGGGGCGCTGGGCGTGGGTTATGGGATTGCAGTGTTCGAATGGATGGATGGATGGATGGATGGATGGATGAATCGGCTGGCTTGGGTATCTTACATGTACATACCTCTTGTTGTATGAAGTTTCGGGCTGTTGACTAGGGAAGGAACTCGACTTGAGATTCCCAAAACTGTGGTATCTCCGCTTATGAATGGTGTCTTTGATCGCATTTGCGCATGCCCTGGCTGCTCACGTAGGGCCAACTGTCACCAAGTCGATCCGCACACACATACCCCCCCCCCCAAAAAAAAGAACAGATCCCCCAGACAATAACAACAACACACTGATACATCAATTCACTGAATTGTCCATACATCATAGAATTAATTGCCTCGTGTTTCCATGCAGAAAAGCCGTCCCAGACCAGCATCGCGCTTGCTGTTGCGCAGCGGTTCATTCAAACTCACAGACATCTAATCTATCTCACTTGAGACGTCATGCTTGCAATTGAAATTCCGCAACTCAACTCAACTCATCAAAAACTCTCACGCCTCATCTCATACATAACCATCCTGCATTCCCCAAAAATATACCTTCCCCCCCCCCTTCCCCTTCTCTCTGAAACTCATCACTCCCGCGCAAGAACGACCAGTAAGCGACCGACCATGCGCCCCTTCACAACGACCAAGAAGCCACCCGCCAGCACCACCAGAACGGTGCAGGCGCGCTTTGAATCTCCGTCGCCGTCGCCGCCGCCGCCCACCACCCACCGGGATGCACCACCCCCGCGGCGGCAGCAGCAGCCAGAATGGTCCCAAGAAGCAGGCGGCGACGACGACGAGGAGGAGGCCAAAGCAGATAAAGAAGAAGAAGGAGGAGGAGAAGAAGAAGAAGACGACTACATGAACATGACCATCCCCGACCCCGTCCCCCACGGCCCAGAGACCTCCCTCCAGCGCCGCCAGCGCCTCCACGCCGAAGGTCTCCGCCGCGGCGCCGTGCCCTCGCGCGCCGCCCTTGCCGCCCGGGAACGCGCCCGCCGCGAGGAAGGGCTCGCCCGCTCGCTCCTCGACGTCCACACCAACACCGCTCAGCCTGGTGGTGGTGGTGGTGGTGGGAGCACCAAGAACCGATCCAAGGGCCTCGCCATGATGACCAAGATGGGCTTCCAGCCGGGATCCGCGCTCGGCGCTGCTGCTGGTTCTCCTGCTGCTGGTGCTGGTGCTGGTGCTGGTGCTGGTGCTGGTGCCAACAGCGCCGCCGCCGCCCACGATGTCCGTGCGATCGAACCATTGCGGATCGAGGTGCGCGAGGACCGAGGGGGTCTCGGGCTCGAAGGGGAGCGGAAGCGCAAGATGGCGGAGGCAGCGGCAGCGGCAGCGGCAGCGGCGATGGACGGCGAGGGCCAGGACGGGGCGCAGAAGAGCAAGAGGCCCAAGAAGGAGGCGGCGGTGGTGGTGGTGATGGAGGAGCCGGGCGAGTACCGGGCGCGCATGGCGCGGGAGCGCGAGGCGGCGCGGAGGGAGAAGCTCGTGGGGGCTGCGCAGAAGATTGCGGAGCGGATGGATGAGGATCGCGCGGCGGCCGGCGCCGCCTCCTCTTCTTCCTCGAGACCGCTCAAGGCGGTGCCCGTGCTGTACAGGGGCCTGGTGAGGCATCGTGAGCTGGCGGAGCGGGATCGGAGGATGCGGCATGATCTGGAGACGAGCCTGGGCGCGCTGTCGGCGGTCAGGTTGCCGGGGTACGAGGACGAGGGGATGGACGAGCATGATAAGGTGGCTTTGGGGCTGGAGGAGGAGGAGAGGGAGGAGGTGGTGGTGGTGGAAGAGAACGGCAAGAACATGAACAAGAACAAGAACATGAGGAAGACGGTGTATATGCCGGCGGATGATCTGGACGAGGAGGATGAGGAGCTGGACGAGTGGGAGGCGCTGGAGGTGGAGGAGAGGCTGAGACGCTTGGTGGAGTATCTGAGGAGCGAGTATCGGTATTGCTTCTGGTGCAAGTTTGCGTATCCCAATGAGGACATGGACGGTTGTCCGGGCGTTACGGAGGAGGACCATGACTAGAGAGGTCTACGGTGAAAAGGGCGGCGGCCACTGCTAGTCTGTCTTCCTTCAGAGCCTTCATCAGAGTTCTCAGAAGCACAAGGTCTGTGGCCACAATGCCTTCATGCATCCTACGGAAATAGAGGCATCACAGTCTTCACCTCGTACCAGAATGTCCAGTCAATGCGTGGTCTTCAACAGATACTGTTACACGTCTGTCCCTGAGCCAGGAGACATCATCAATATTCCGAAGAACAAAAAACACATCTACCAGTTCGCCATGAACGCCGTTACTTTCCCCGCAAGCAAACACCGTGAACAGAACTGTATTCATCCATGATGCACAGATTGGAGGCGGCTTCGGCGATTCATGTCGAGTCGTCCTCCGGCAGCTCTTCAACCACCTTGTCCACCATCTGGATCAACTCATCTCTGTTGTCACCAGTCAGCAAGCATATCCATCCATACTATAGCGAGGATTTCAGGGACTTGGCACACTCACATATCCGGCCTCTCACTCGGCTCAACCTTCAAGCACCTCCTCACCACCTCCCGTATCGGTTCACTGATAACCACCTCCTCCTCCGCCTTGGCCGCCACACCCGACTGACTGATCCCCGTACCCTGCCGTTTGGGCGCTGGGACCTTCTTCTTGCCGTTCGGCCCCTCATCGGGGAACCGCCAGTCGCCGCTCAGCACGCAGATACTCAGCGACCCGCCGGTCTCATCGCTGCGCATCTCGAACGGCGACTTGCCCACCAGACATGCGTATAGCGTGCACCCCAACGACCAGATGTCCACCTTCGTGTCGACCACGGTCCCGGTCTTGACGTCGAAGAGCTCCGGCGCGCGGTAGGGCATCGTGCTGTGCTCGGCGGCGGTTTCCTGGGTCGCGATGGCGAGCGAGCGCGAGGTGATGGGGATGGGCGAAACGGCGATCGAGCCGAGGTCCATGAGGATGGGCGCGGCACCTGTGTCGTCGATCATGATGTTGCCTGAAAGATGCTCGTCAGCCTACAGCTATCCTGTCTTCCGAAACAACACAAGAAAGGTTTGGGAGAAACAGCAAGGGGAAGGGGGGGAAAAGGGAAACCCCTACCAGGCTTGATATCCCTATGCGCATAATTCCTGATCTCGCCAGCCGGAACCCCCTCCTCCCCCATCATAAGCGGCCTCTGCTGCTCCGTCTCATCATCCTCGTCGGCACCCGACTCCGCCCTCCCCCTACTCCTCTCCCTCCCCTTCCCCTTGTTGGCCGCAACCACGTTCTCATCGACGCCGTTCACCCGCATCTCCATCCTCTCCCCACTCCCACCGCCGCCGCCGCCGCCGCCGCCGCCACTCCCGTTTCCGGCCCCTCTGTAAACATGCATCTCCCGCAGCGCGCGACACATGCCCGCAAACAGCACCATCAGCCTTCTCTCGGGGAAGGTTGTGTGGTTGACCAGGTTCGCATTGATCAGGTCCTGCAGGTTGCCGCGGCGGTAGTACGGCAGCAGCACGTAGACGGTCTTGGAGGCCTCGCCGCCGCCGCGCTCGGTGGCGATGGCGTAGTCGACGCTGTGGATGATGCCCGGGGCGTGGGCGAAGAGCTTGTAGGCGTCGACCTCCTTCATGGCCTGGGCGACGGACTCGGCGCCGAAGGGGCAGCGGATCTTTTTGAGGGCGAAGAGCTCCGAGGTCGAGGTGTCTTGGACGAGGTAGACGTAGGAGAAACCGCCCTGTGTTGGCAACCGTTTGTGTTAGCGGGGGAGAGGGCAGTCGCGCGTAGAAAGAGGGAGGGAGAGACGGCGTACCTCGCCTAGTAACCGCAGGATCTTGAAGCTCCGGCTGTTGATCTTGAGCGTCGGCGAGCCGGGGAAGCAGTTGAGACAGTTCCCCAGCGAGGTGAGGAGGTCGAGGAGGACCTGCGCCATGGTGACTGACTTTCTGGCTACTGGTGGCCTGTCGGACCCGTGGATTGGTTGGTATGAAGATGAGGATCGAACGTCGGGCTTGGTTGGTATGCCGGGTCGACCTCTCTGCCAGACAGAGAGCCCCGAACAGGCCGAGACAACAGACCGAGACTGAAGTCGCCAGTCACCCGCTGCGATCAGCTCCCGTAGGTAGGTAGGTAGATAGGTAGGTAGATAGGTAGGTAGGTAGGTAGGTAGCCCCGGGTAGCTAGCTAGCTAGTCAGCTATTGTACGCTCTCTCCAGCGCCGGACCCGCGGACAAAGACGCACTGCGACGCAATGGGACCAAAGCTGGTGGGGTATCAAGAACAAGGAGCAATCGAACGTCGTGTGTGACGAGGAGGAATATGGCAAGCTGTTACCAAGGTGAAAAGTAGGGAGAGTTCGAGGTACCGTGGTAGCTGAAATGTCTTGAGACCAGGACAGACAGACAATCGAACCAATTGCGTATGACGCGACAGCGGACAAGGGTCCCGTCGGGGCCGGGCGCTGCGCCTTCAAGGTTGTTTCCAGGGCACCCAATGCGCTATGGTGATACCTCCAAGTGGCCCTGACTAGCAACTGGGTAGGTACCCAGGTAGGTACCCAGGTAGGTAGGTACCCACCTACGCTACAACCCCCGGCCCAACTTCAACATCACCGCCGTCCGGCCATGCTATCTGGCGTTATAGCAGAGTGTCTGTCTACTGGATACGGCAGATTCATCTGGGAAAAGGCTTCGCATTCTTCGAGCAAAAATCAAAACTCCACTCCGAGAACGGCGCATCCATGGTATCTCAGAAACACCAAGTAGTCCCAGTAGCCTCCTCACCCTCTTCTACCAGAACCGAGCAGAAAAACAGCATTTCGACACCGCGCGTGGATGGGGTATTGGTAAAGAATACAGTACAGCAGAAAGGGCAGAAAGGGCAGATACACAAAAGCAGTAGTCCGTCTTCCGTACGTGGTCTTCGTCACATCATGCCCGCCTACCTAGCCAGCGCCAGCCAATGGACCGCACCCTCTCTCCAGGTTTTTTTTTTCTCTTCCAGTATCGTATCGGTCCAGTCGTGTATTAAAAGGCGTTCCGTGTATCAGAGGGTGTCCCGTGTATTAGAAGGCATTGAATTATCAGACCAACCAACATCCAGTACCAAAAGAACCGAAAGTCCCTTCTGCCTAGAAGGCATCCTCAAACGGGCAATCCACACTATTATGCCCATCCTTCTCGCACAGCGCACACCACGCCTCCGGATCAATGATCCCGCTCTCTTTCCCCGCCACTGGGCCCGGGTCCAGCATGTTCGGCGGCGGCGCCTTGAACTCTGGCTTGGACTCTGGCGGCGGCGAAGGCAGCGGCGGCGACAGCGGCGCGACTTCGTAGTGGTCGTCCTCGTCGATGGACGCCAGCCCACCTTCGTCCTGGGGCTCCATGGCCGGCTCGGCCTTCTGATGGCCCTGGTTGTCGAACATGTTGGTGCACGTCAAGATGTCATGCCCAGAGGTCTCGCACAGCTCGCACCAGAGGGTACTATTCTCCGTGATAGATGACATGCCGTCGCTCTCGGCCATGGTTTCCAGCGTACGCACGCGGTTGTGCGCCTTGCGCGGCGGCTGTTGAGACGATGGCCGGTTCTCGACATCCTTCGCCGCCGTAACAACAGTATCGCGCGAGTCGCGGGGGGACGTGCGATCCACGCCTCGCAGCGTAGATGCGCTGCCCCGACGCAGGGCATCCAGCTCATGCTCCAGCTCCTCCTCGTGGGTGTTCTTACTATCCAGGAGGGCGCGGAGCTCGGCCACCTCACGTTCGAGCTTCTCCCTGGCCGCGGTGTCCTCTCCGCCGGCAGGGGGTCGGTCGACCTCACCGGGGACCGAGTCCCGGCTGAGGGAGTGGATGATGGCCTTCAGACCCCTGATCTCGTCTTCTTTCTGCTCCAGCTCCTTGAACAGCGCAGACTGGTCGCCGTTGGTCGCGCCGTTGGGGCCGTTGGCGGCGCCGGCTGCCTTCTCTCGCTCTCGCCTGAGCTCGGCGCGGGTTCTCTCGACCTCGCCTCTCAGAAACTCAACCTCGCCACGAGCTTCAGCCTCTCCTCGCCTGGCATCCTCGAGGCCCTCCTCTAGTTCCTGTACCAGCTCCTCTAGCTGCTTCAGCTGTGTCGCGACCGCATCCACATCGCTATTGCGCTCTTGGATTGAGAGTATATCCTGCATCAGCTCCTCGATCTTCTTCTCGTACACCCTCTCCGTCTCGGTGCTCGCCAACTCCAGTGTATCAATCGTGCTCCTAAAGTCGGCTCGGTGCGCGTCGAACTCGGCCGTCAGCATGGCGATCTTCTTGTTCTTCTCCTCGATCACCGCCCGCAGCTGCGCCGTGTCCTTGTCATCCAGGCTTCCCCTCCGCGCTCGACCAGCAGCGGGCATCTCGGCCTGCTCCATCAGGCTCTGCACCTCCATCAGGCTGCTCTCCATGTCGGCCAGCACCGTCTGCTGCTCCTTGAGTTGCCTGTCGCGTTCGGCCACCTCGGCGCGTAGCCTGTCGATCTCGTCGTCGTGCCCCGAGTCTTGCCGTGATGGGCCACGGAATTTCAAGGCGGACAGTGGTCGACCAGCATCCCTGGGCCTTGTGATGCCGTTTCCCACGGGCGTAGCGTCCTCGTCCGTCGCGAAACCCACACTTCGTCCTGACATCGCCGAGGCACTGCGCGGATCCTGACTGTAGCTGCGGCTCGGTTGCAGCATGCGTCCCTTGCTCGGGTCGCCTGGCGTCGGCTGGGCCCGGGCGCTCTGGGAGAACTTGCTCTGGGTAGGGCTGCCGTAGCGAGGCGTGTTCTTGATAGGTACGCCCATGCTTGGTCGCGGGCCAGGTGTGATCTGCAGTTTGCGCGCTGGCGACTCGGGTCGGGGTAGCGATGGTCTCGACTTCTTCCCTGGTGGGCTGGCTGCGCGACCAGGGCCGACCGACTTGCTGAGCTGCGCGGCGGATGGGGTGGGTGGGGTATAGTTGGTCGAGTTCTGGGTGCCAGCTTTCAAACCGCCCGGTGCGGAGGCTGGGGTCACGGGGAAGGAGCTCGTGATGGAGTGGGAGGGGGATTCGCGTTTAACGGCCTTGCTGAGAGGGAGGAAGATGCCGGCGCCGGGGATCCTCGTGGTGAAGTAGGACACGCTGTAGCAAGGCAGACCTGAGTTAGCATAGGCACAAGTCTCGCATTGCGGTGCGCAGGGGTCGGGACCACGAACCCATCGACATCACCATTGTTCTTGCCGCGGGCTGCAAAGTCAGGGTTCAGCTCGACCCCAGCAAAGGTGCCCTTCTTCCCCTGGACGGTACCAACGAAGCGCACCATGCCCAGCATGTTCCCAGGAACCTCGACCGTGTCTCCCACGGACAGATCGCCGCCGGCGGCGGCGGCCCTCGGGGCCAAGGGCGAGGGCGCCATCTTCTTCTTCTTCCTGTTGTTGTTACTGTTGTTACTGTTGTTGGAGAGATCGGGAGAGGCGTTCAGGGTGGCGAGTGCGTAGCTCTCGGAGGCATCGGGGAGGGCGGCGAGGGAGGTGGCGGTCAAGGTCAGGGCGGCGTGGGAGCCCTTGCGCTGCAGCGAGGGGACGGGCGGAGGAGCAGACTTGGACGGGTCGGCGGAGGAGAAAAGACCTCTCAGATTCGGGGTGGAAGCGGTGATGAGTCTGCCTATTCCTGAAGCTTTGCGGGGGCTTGGACGGCGCAAGGTGCGTGGTGTTGCGGGCGAGGCATTGTGTGCAGGTCGAGACGGAGGTTTCGTTCTGGAGGGAGTGGAAGGGGGGTGGGCGGATGTGTGCGTTACTGAGCCTGTGCCTGCCATGGCGAATGGAATGGGAAGGCAGAATGCCCCCTGTCGTCACTCATTGTTTAGAGGTGGTAGCTGCTGTAACCCTGGCGTGTTCAGCGGCAGAGCGGCCCAGACACTGGCTCTGGCTGAGGAGGCCCGGCGTCAACATGGGCAGCCAACGGCGCGCACTGGAACGATCAATGCAAGTCGGAGTGGTCAAATGCGCTTTCACGACCAGATTTTCTTTGAGAGCTTTGCCCGGACGACGACTCCTCCGACTTTTGTATCAGAGACGCTCTGCGCATGTGACAGGGGGAGTCTAAAGAAGGTTCAACTGCAGTCCGTGTCCTGAGCGTGCGCGCGACGCAATTGGAAGAGCGGTGCGAAACCGTCTCAAGAACGAACAGATCAAGTCTCAACGAACGGCCTTTGTCCGTGGCAACTCTCGGAGATGTGCCGTCGAAAGATGCGGGCGCTTGCTGAGGTGAAGAGAAACGAGGGACGGGAAGCACGAAAGCCCAAGTAAGAAGAGAGAAAGGGGTTTGGTGGATGGGTTAAGGGTATGTATGTGTGTGTGTGTGTGTGTGTTTGTGTGTGTGTGTGTATGTATGTATGTATATATGTACATATGTATGTATATATGTATGTGTGCATGTATATACATCAAGTAAACACCAGACGACGTCAAGATGGCCGGCCGACGACACGGACGAGATTAATATGCAGTGTCCACAATGACAGGCCGGCTGATCCCTTCTTCACTTGTTGCTCATGGCTACTCCGTATATGTAAATGTGAGGACGACCACGGCAATACAAGCCATATGCGGCCGGGGTTGTCCTAGCCTAGTCATTTCACCACACACCATCTCTCGTCCACTCCACGCTCAGGTACCGACAGAAAAGCATGCAGGCATGGCGATACGAGGCCTCTGTCTCTATCGCCAGACGTGGCAGCATCCCAGAAGGCATCATTATCACCGTCGAACCACGAGCGCGGGACACAAGGGGAACGAGATGAGCCCCACGACCACCTGCGGGAGTGATAGGTGTAATATATCCAACTGCCGCACAAGACCCTCCCATTGGCGACTCTCCCACCCCCATACAAGACAATGCAACCGCACCGCGCCCTGATACCGCGCCCTGATACAGCGCCCAGATACATCCCTCCCCCGTCTCACCATGTTCCATTGTCGGCTACACCTGTTGTTGTTCTTGTTGTTGTCGTCGTTGCTGTTGCTGTTGCTATCGCTGTTGATGTTGTTGTGCCACACCATGTGAAAGGGACGCGGGCTGCCAGCTCAGCACTCCGCATTCTCTTCATCCATCCCACACCCTTCATGCAAAGGAACGCCCTGCATCAGCCGACGGGGGCACGGCATGGCAAACCCCACGCGAACCGTCCCACTGAAGAAAGAAGAAGAAGAAGAAGAAGAAAAAGATGGGGCAACCTTCTCCCTTCGACTCAATGTTGACGACGATCCGGAGATTGCCCCGGCGACTACCACTATGCCCAACCCCCATCCATGCCCAAGCTCCATCAGCCATCGCGCTGGTTGGATCCTATTCTGTCGCGTCGCCTCGCGTCGCCTCGCCAAAGCATAATCTTACTGCACTCGCTTCGACCCCTTGACATGCATGGGACCATTCGCCTGGAGATTCGCGATTCGAGATAGGAGACCTTGTCTGCACCTACCAACATAACAATTCCCCCAGAAAGTACCTACTTCACGACAGCTTCTATGTATCACTTATTACTCTCCCTCCCGCTCAGCTAAACAACGCGGCCAACGTTGGAATCCCCACCAGACTTTGAGGAAGCATTGGTATCACGCAGGCCTCGTTTGGCCTATGTTTAGAAGCAAGTCTTGGGGGGCATTGTGTTCCATTCCTGGCGGTGCTGATGCCCGTGCCGAGTACATCAGCAGCTTGCAGCTTGCAGCTTGCCGTGCCAGTAACCTACCTACTAGTACCTAGGTACTGGCGATCATAGTAGTCTATGGCCGTTGCTGCTTAGGGGGTTTGAGGATTCTGGTCTACTCTGCACTTTTGGGAACCTCAGGCTGTGTGTAAGAGCCATCGGGGGAGAGTAGACGGCCACACCCTGCGTCAGAATGGGAGAGGCAAGTTTCCGTCGAAGGTGGCCTTGTCCGAATACCGCATATATTGTGGACGTTGCCTCCTGTTCTTTTCCACGCCACCTCCACCCCCGGGCCTCCAAGAACGTGAAAGCCGTACACGTCTTTCCTGAGCTCCTCGTCCACTTCATCTTCTAGCTCATCGCTTAACCGCCGGAACCTTACCAAGGATCACGGCACATCTCGTGTGATGGAGTCGTTCTTGTGACAGCAGACCCTGCGATTGATGGAACTCCATTAATAGGTCTTCGTTTTATGATTCGCCATCCTGCCATCCTGCCATCCTGTGGATTCTGGAACGCAGCCTTTGACAAACCTGGGCCAACCCTTCCCCCCCCCCCTCTTCCCGAATTGGCCTTGAAGAGACAGTGGAGGGGCTAGGATGGGATAATTGTGCCCATGGCAGACAATCGAATGCTAACACAAGTCTTAGATTACACCAAGGTCATATTCGAGCACTTGACAAACAATGTCATGAGTAAGTGTGACTCAACGCCACAGCAATAGCAGCCTGATCACTGGGAAACATGACATTTTGCGGTCCAAGACCGCCACCGTCATCAGGAACCTTAACAACAACAATGTCTAGGTCATGATCCATCTTGATTTGCTCCCGCTAAACTCTCCTAACTTTTAGACCGCAATGCCGCTGTGGCGGTTGATAAGTAAAAATACACGCTCTACCATACTCGTTACCATGCTTGCTTCCTTCCTCTTGATCCCTTCTTGCCCAAGAGACCCATCCAAACCCCAGTCAATCCGATAAAAGTACCGACTGATAAAAAACATTCCTTCCCTGATATTATCATTCTGATAAGACCCTCGGTTGGTATGTCCTTCCTTTCCGTCCTCCAATCAATCTGGATAAACTGTGAGTTGAAAATGACGGCTGTGGTTGCGACAAAGGTAAAAGAAGTCCTTGTGCATGGTGTTGAGCGACGAGTAGAGACGGTCTACAGTTGCAGACGGAACGTAGCGACCTCGAAAGGCCGTAAGGTGATGGGGTAGTCGCCGTCGTCGTTCTTGAGCAGCTCCGGCTCGCCAGAGAGCTCGTCCTCAAGAATGTTGACCTTGGTGACCTTCTTGACGTCCCAGGTGGTGCTGATGGCGGTGCGCGAGCGGCCGCCGAGCGACTCATACATGCGCACGATGACACTCTTCCCCTTGCGGACGGGCAGGTCGCCACGGCTGACGTCCTCGTCATCCTCACCGCGCTTGACGCAGTCCAGGATGACCGCCGGGTCGCCAACCAGCTTAACGGGACTGTCAAAGGTGGCCGCCGTGTGATGGTGGGGCTTGCGGACGAGCGTGAGGTTCGCGCCGAACTCGTATCCTGCACGGACGGTGGTGGCGCCCAAAGGACCCTCGTGAGGCATGATAGCGTAGCGCATAGTGTGGCTGCCCATGTCGGCGTGTGCGTCCGGGGCCTTGGGGGCACGGAGCAGCGACAGGCGCATCAGGTTGCCGGCGGTGGCGAAACCATACTTGCTGTCGTTGAGAATGGAGACACCGAAATTGGATTCGGACAGGTCGGCAAACTTGTGGCAGCAGACCTCGAACTTGGCCATGTCCCAGTCGGTATTGTAGTGGGTGGGACGCTTGACATAGCCGTACTGGACCTCGTAATTGGCCTCGGTATTGCGGACGTCCACAGGGAACTCAACCTTGAGGAACTTCATGTCCTCGTGCCAATCCACTTCAGTCTTGACCTCGACATAAGAGGTCTGGCCCTTGAGGGCGGCGCTCAGAGAGATCGTAGAGGTCAGGTGGCTCTTGTCGCTGATCTTGACGCGGCTGGTGACGGCCACACGGAACGGCTTGTTCTCGCTGATCTCGGTGCTGGCGACGGAGAGCTCCTTGCGCGTGTCGAGGTGGTACACTTCCACATCCCAGGCTTGCCAGTACAGGGGCTTGTCATCGAAGATGACGAACTGGTTAGCCTTTCCGCCCGGGGCGATGACCTCACGGTCAGCCTTGCGGTCGTAGACAGACGTGATCAAGCCGTTGGAGACCTGGACTCTAAGCTGGTCATTCTGCATAACAAAGACGCCTTCAGATACTTCCTGGATGGACACGACAGTGCCTTCAGCAGTGGCAGCCTTGAAAGGCTTCAAGTTAAGAACCGGTCCATCACCAGAGGCAACAGCACATTCTCCGTCACCAATGTCGATGAGCCTCTTACGGGGCCAGAAAAGGGGGTCCAGCACGGCGCCCTCGTCCGCGGTCGTCGTGGTGACTTTGGTCAGGCCAATAGCGGCAGATGCATCTGATAGGAGCTTCTTGCCGATGTCGAAGACCTTAGCGTACAACTGCTGGATCTTCAGCATGTTGTCTTGGTTGAACGAGGATTGAGACAGGATACTAAAGAAATCGTTGCGCTTCTTACTAACCTTGTCCGAGTCGTCGTAACACATCTCAATACAGCTGCCCGGTAGACAATCATGGAATTGGCAAAGCAGGACGTCCTCCCACATTGCATCGATCTTCGACGTTGGGTACTTGTAGTCGCTGCCCTTCAGGGAAGCAATGGTAGCGTAAAGCTCTACGGATCTCAACAGGAACTCGACAGCACGGTTGTTACGCTTGTTGTTGCTCTGGGTCGTGTAGGTGCCGCGGTGCAGCTCAAAGTAGAGCTCACCGTACCAAGTGACGAATGTCTCATGCTTCGGGATCAGCTTGTCGAAGAAGTCATCGACGGTGTTGCCCATGTGGATGCGGGGCACGGCACCGGTACCTACGGTGTCAGCCATGCCTCGACAACGTCGAAGCTTCTCAATCTGCTCAACAAGAGGACCGCCGCCGCCATCGCCCTTGCCAAAGACGAGGAGAGACGTTTGATCCTGATCCATGGACTTGTGCCTAGTAATACTCCGCTTCACATCGCCAAAGTGGGCCTCAGCAGTGTAAGTCTCGGCAGGAGGCATGTGGCAGATGACCTGAGAGCCATCAAGAGCGACCCAGTTAAAGGTCGTGTGGGGGAAGTTGTTAATGTTGTTCCAGCTCAACTTTTGGGTCAAGAACCGATCCATACCAGCAAGTCGGCAAATTTGAGGAAGCTGAGCCGAGTAGCCGAAGGTGTCGGGAAGCCAGAAGGTCTGAGAACGCTCTCCGAAGTGCTTCTCGAAGAAACGCTGACCGTAGAGGAACTGGCGCACAAGAGACTCTCCGCTCGGCATGTTCGTGTCGTGCTCAACCCAGCTGCCCCCGATGGGATGAAACTGACCAGACTTGACCTTCTCCTTCACGCGATCGAAGACGTATGGATAGTACTCCTTGAGCCACTTGTATTGCTGGGCCTGCGAGCAGGCAAAGTGAAGCTCGGGGTACAGCTCCATGAGGTTGCACTGGTTGGTCCAGGATCGTGCGACCTTGCGCTTAGTCTCAGCCCAAGGCCAAAGCCAGCAGGTGTCGATGTGGCAATGACCGATGCCATAAACCATGGGCTCCTTGCCGCTCTTGTAGACTTCTGCGGAGTCGACATTGCCGATGAACTTTCTACCGATCTCTCGGGCCTTCAGGACCGAGTCCTTGTCGTTGATGTCGATGGCGTTAATCATGGCCGTCACAATGCTCTGCGCCATGTGCTGCTCTGGGCTGTCCCTACCAAGCTCTCTAGCAGCATCGCCGATGATCCACAGATCAATATAGAGCTGACGAGCCTGGACATTGACGGCAACGATTTCGGCCCTGCTGAGCGTGTATGTCTTGCCCTCATCCGGTGGTCCGATCCCGGCCGTGTTGCCAAACATCGCATTGCAAGCCGCTTCCACGTAGAACGTGTGCTCCTTGCCATCGCGGAAGGCTTCGGGCAGGATCCACTCCGGACGATCGCTTCCGCTGAAGGCCTGGACGGGGTGGCCTTCCTCGGTCCAAACCATGCCTTCATTGCCAGCGTCCCAGTGGAATTCGAGATGTTCCTTATGTCGAAGGCTCTCGGGTACGGTGAGTTGAATTTTGATCCACTTGGTCGACCAGATGGGCTCGAACACCTGGCCGACTTTGATGGGATCGAACTCCTGCGAGACCGCTTCCTCGAAGGTGGGCCGCGTCGTACCGGGAGCTTGCCACATTGAGAGCTTCACGTACTTCTTGTCGTTCTCAACAGCCTCCTTGAGAAGTCTGCAGTCGCAGTTATCAGCATATCGGGAAAACAGAGACGAGGAAATTCCGAGGTCTGAAAGAAGTAAGATACGTACGCCTGCAGGTTGTTCTTGCTGTACTGTCCGTCCTTGTAGCTGGTCTCGATTCGTCCCAGGTAGATATTTGGGAACATCTTCTTGACGGGCTGCTTTGCCAAGACTGGATACTCCAGCTTGGGCTTTGTGAGCCGGGCCATGTCGCGCTCGCCACCCATGTTCTCGTCGCTGCCGTCGGCGAGGGCGGTGAGAGGGGTGAGAGGAATGGGCTGGACGGTCTCTGTAGCGGGTGTGTTGCTAATGACCCGAGACTGCAGAGTCTGGACCTCCGTGACGGTACTGAACTTGAGCTTCTTGCGAGGATGGGTGTCTTCGTCGTCGGAGCCGGGAGGAATCGAGGCGACACCGTCAGGGAGCGCGGCCGCGTCACCAAGGCCGGCGGGGGGACCGGTTGGAGCACTAAATCAAAGTAAAAGAATGAAAGGTCAGTTGGTGAGCTCTATAGTATAACCAGAAAAAAAGGGTGGCTATGTGACTGTGGTCCAAGAAGCACGGTAAGACATAGACAGCGCTGGTGGTGATGGTGTTGGGAAGAAGGATGGAAGCTCGGTGGTCGGACAGCAGTCGAAACGATGGGGAGACCCTCGGGAGCTCCTGTATGGTGAGGTAACGCCCCACACAAGCTGTCGAGCTCCAATCGACGGCGGGAGTCCGCAGCCAAGGACAAGGAGCGTGCCGTCTGCGGGGAAGGTTCGTGGTGAGGGGGGGATGAACAGGGGGGGTGCGTGGTGTGGCTGTCCAGACGCCACGAGGACCCAGTACCCAAACCACAGGAAATACCTTGTAGAATTAGGTATCTCAGGTACCTAGGTAGGTACGCGGGAAATGCAAGGCTCAGGGCTGTGGTGATATGACTGGCATACTGCGAAGTCATCAAGAGAGACTCCTCCGTAAAGACAACACCAACAAACAAGCGATTCTCGCTTGGAGAGACCCTTCTAACGTACCTCATCTTCTTCCTGGTCATTTTGATATTCGAGTGGATGCGTTACTAATGGCTCTTCACAGTCAAGTCCCTCCAGTCTGCAACCCGAGTCACTGTTGCGAAGAGACGGAGGCACGGAGAAAAGCAGATAGAATGGTTCTGCAGCAGGTTAGTCGATTGTATTTTAAAAGAGCGGAATGGAAGTGTATTCTCTGCGAGAAACGGTGGAGGAACATTCTGTTCAGTACCTACCTACCAGTGTCGCGAAGATGAGTTGGTGCCTGGAGGAATGGCCCAGAATCGAGCAGGAGATGATGTCGCCCGGAGATGACCCCGGAAGTTGGCGGGTCCTTTCCAGACGGGTGACTCCAATAATGTCCGCCTGGAATGGAAGAGATGATGGTATCGCCAGAGGAAGACCCCGGAAGCTGACGGGTGCTGTCCAAATCAGGCGGATTATGCTTGAACTTTATGACCTGAAGCTCCCGCCCGGAATGGAAGAGGAGCTGGTGTTGCCAGACGAAGATGCCGTAAGCCAGGAGATAATACAGGTGCAGCAGGTTCCATCAAAACTTGTGACTTTTTGAGTGCCCGCCGGGATGGAGGAGGAGATGTTGCTACAGGGAGATGATATGCTGGAAGCCGGCTGAGTAGGTAGGTAGGTCTGCTGACAGTTCTCGTCCAAATTTGTGAGTGAAGGAGAGGCCGGAGGAGAATAGAAGCTGATTGTTTCGTTGANNCTCACTGTCTTTGCCAAAGGAAAGTCTTGGTCCGCAGATGTAGTGGCCCAAGGTTATGGTCGACGGAGCATCCCTATTGCTCACTGTAGCAGCCTGGAGACTGATCTCCCACAATATTATCTGGGGCCAAGCCTGTTTATCTGGGCAGAATGCGAGACAGCTTTGCGACAGAAATTGTGCTCGACCGTATGGATGAACAGGGCGAGTAGTGTGTGCTGGCCAGGCCAGATCCTGAGTGAGGTCAACGACCGGTGAGATCAGACAATTTGTATATATCTAGCTCTTGAGAAAACATTGTGTGCACAGAACGTCAGCAGATCGTACACCGTGATGCTGGAGGGGGGACACACCTGTTGTAGATCATCAATCCATGGACTGCCTCCACAATGGTTAATCTTTTGACAAGTGATACTAAGTCATCAAATGGTCTCCTTAGATCTTGTGGAATGGATTACAAGTTAAAAGAGTAACACAGGGGGACTAATTACCACAGGCACAGCCATGGGTACGAAAAAAAAAAGCACCTGCTGGTTTGAGGCAAGGCAAGCAAACTCGGTGGCATTTGCAGAGAAACAATATCCAACCGAACAACCGCCCACGACCAGTTCCTCCATTACCGATTCTTGGCCCTCTTCCTGGCGGCCTTCTCCTTCTCGTAAATCTTGGACTCGTGGCCCTCCTCGCCCTGGATCTCGGCAACCAGCCGCTTATACTTCTTCTCGTACGCCGCATCCTTCTCCTTCTTGAGCCGCAGCTTCTCGCGTGCCACGAAGTTGGCATCCTTGCGCAGCTCGCGCATTGCCCCCTTGCGCTCCTTCTTGTGCTCCGCCTTGAGCTTCGCCATTTCTGCTCGGTCCCGGTCCGGATCGTAGTGCTTGTCTGGGTCGAAATCATCTTCGAACTTGGGGATGTACGTCTTGATGGCCAGGGGTCGATGGTGGTGGAGCTCCAGGGGCCGTCGCGACAGCGTGGCGACCTTGAGGGCCCGGGACAGGTGGGTGGATAACCGCTCAGCCTCCTGGAGTAGGGCTTGCGGAAGGTGCGATCGGTTAGATTTTGAAGTGAGATGTTTGAGAACCTTGACTGCTGGCTCGAATGTCTCGTAGAAGGAGGCCTTGCCCGTCCAAGTTTCAGATGCAGCTGTCAAGATTGAGATGTTGGTGTTTATGAGAGCAATCTTCAATGTCTTCGCATTTGCGCTTGAGTCTTCATCCTTCGTGGCGCGACAATCTCCACTCCTTAGCTTACGGACTGACACCCTCTGCGCATCCTTCGTCCGTATTGTAAAGGCCGGTTTGTGAACAGGAAAGAAACCGAGCCTTCCACGGGCTTGAACAGGTGCCAAAGCACAGATCGTGTTCAAAGTGAAGTTCATGGCCTCTGGCACGTAGCGCTTGGCAAACTTTTGATATTGCAAGGCCAGTGTAGACAAATATGTTCCGGTGGCGTAATCTGCCAGGCAATCTGGGATCTTCTGTCCCAAGAACCGTCCCATACAGAGCATAGCTGGCGTGACGACCTGGTGAAAATGATCCGACGTTGGGAAAATGGAGCCGATGGCCGTCAGGACGTAAATGTCCCCAAGGTGCAAGGCCAAAGGTCGCTGCTGTTCCATCTCTTCCAGGTATGAGCGGAATTCCTGTGCTATGTCGATGGGAAACATCTTCGCCAATGAGTGCACGTGTCGTATCAGCATTTCAAGGGCTGAATGCACACCATCACCAGACATGTTTCCCATATACGCAATGTGCTGCACCAAGACCCTTGAGAAGTTGCCCAGTTTGTCCTTGTTGGTACTTAGGAGCTTAGGATGGTACAACGCTCGGATGCGCTGAACCACGGTTGGGAGTTTGGGTAGGGGGGTCTCCTTGATGACTTCCAAGAACTCGGAGTGGCTCTGTGGGCATGGGAAAGTGTACGGCAGTCCGTCTTCGGTCTGCCCGCCATCCTGTCCCTTCTTCGCCTGGTTGAAAATGGCATCCTTCGTCTCGGTTTCTGTGAGAAGTCCTTTCGTGAATTCGTCATCCTCGTCCACGTCAATTCCTGGGACTCCGTCTTCGTCATCGCTCTCACCGAACGCATCGTCGTAATCCAGGTCTTCCAAATCGGAGCCACTGGCAACTAGGTCGTCGTCGATAAGAAAGTCGTCCTCGTCGTCAAATCCAAGCTCCGCTGCGGTCGGGCGCATCTTGATGCCCTTTCCGAGACCGAAGTCAGCTTCTCCGCCGTCGCCTCTGATGATTTCCACGGCAGGCCTTTTGCTGTCCTCCTCGGAATCATCTGCTTCGTCCTCATCTTCTTCTTCCTCCTCAGAGGCGCTCACTTCCTCGCCTCTCATACGCCTCAGCCTCTTGTCCTCGAGTTCACGGAGGCGCTTTGATTGCTCTTCTGCGATCTGTTCCTTCGTCTTCGTCCTCGTGGTCGGTTTTGCTCGCTTATCAGCCACCATCTTTCTGACTGCGAGGTCGTAGTCCTTCTCAAACGCATCTTTGTCGACGTCTGCTAAAGCCGCTGTCTTCGAACCGACTTGCAAATTTTCGAACTCCTTCTTTCTGTTCTTGCCCATGAGAAGTTGCCGGATGTCTGAAGTTTCCTTATCTAGCTCCAATCTCAGGTCCTCGTCGTCCTCCTTGGCCGCTTGTCGCTCGTACTTGTGCATTTTGGACTTGGCAATGACCTCCTCCATGACCTCCTTCTTCGACTTCTTTCTCTCGGGCTCCTCCTGGTCGCCTTCCTCGTGAGAAGCAACCTGGTCCCGTAACCGCTTCAACCTCTTCCTATTGTGCTCCTCGAGATCTGACATGTCGGAGCCATCCTCCGAAAATTCCTCGTCGAAGTCGTCCAACAGCTCTCCGTCTGCATCAAAAGTAAACGACTTGCCGGCGTGTGTCAGACTGACGCCCTGAGATGGCTCATCGTCGTCTTCCAGGTCGAACATGGAAGACTTTTTGTGGGCCTTTTGCTTCTCCAGGGCAAATCGTTGTGCAGCAGCAGTCTCCGGTGTCATGTTCGGATCGCCTTCTCCAAATCGCCTGTCGAAAATACCACCGACTCTGTTGCGCCGCTGCATCTCCACCAGCAGTGTCTCCTTCCGTCTCTCCTCGCCGAGCGCCTTGGTCATGCCCGGACGACCTAGGATTCCCTTCTTCTTCTCGGGCTTGTCAGTTGTAACTTCGAATTTGGGACCTCGGGCGTTCGTCTTGAACTGGAAGGGGTTGAACTGCTCGCGAATATTCTCGAGGGCGGCGCCGCGCTGGAGGCGCTTCTCGTTGCGGCCGCGTTCATCTTTGGCGTTCCTCTTTTTCTGCTTTTTGGATTGTTGTGGCCCAACGATGCCTTGCTCTCTCAGAGAGGCTTTGAGCCTCTTAAGCTGTGACGCAGGCATGTTGGTAGAATTTGCTGGTAAGGTGATGATGTCTCAATTCATGCCATGCTTCCGTAAAGTTGTTGCTGCAAGTTGAATTTTCAGAGGCTGCAAAACGTAGGCTTATCGATAGCAGTAAAACTTTGGCGGTGAGACCCCAAGACGGCAGAATTTAGCATATGGACCCTGTACCATACCTAGTAACGTCACGGCGTCTTGTTTCTCGGACCCCTCCCCACTTTCCGCTTCACAACGGTCTTCAACGACAAACTTCGAGACTTGCAGACAGCATAACTGCTGGCGCAAGGCACGCGCACCGACAATGTCGTTCCTCACCTTTGCGCGCGACGAGCGCGTAATTGTTATGGGACTGGCAGCTGCCGCCGTGGGCGTCGTCGCCACGATGCGCATGTTCCTGACGCGATTGCGCGACGAGGCCGAGATCAAGCAGCAGCAGCCCACAACGCAGTACATCACGCAGGAGACGGAGGACTCGCTCAAACCAAGCACCCTGGACACGCTCCTATCTCATTACAACTATGCAATCCGCGAGACTGCGGGCAAGATCGTCACCGACCGCGCTGTTAACGACAACGAGTCGATCAACTATCTGCTTTGGGGAATCACGCGGCCGGACTACGATGAGCGGTTGAAGTGCTTGCGCACTCTGGGTTATATCACGGATCCTCGTATGAACTCCCGATTGTTTGGTGAGTGGCGGAGGTCATTGCATGAATGCGAGGTGCCTCTGCATACGACTGCTTCCGTCACTTACTGAGGTTTCTCCCTCCCTTAGTAATGACCTCGTCTAACGGGGCCACAGAGACTATACCGAAGTTTAATACACCACGCGCCTACGCCGCATTCGTCCGCTCACTTGAATACTGCCTCACAGATCGCGCCCCTCTCGACAAGCTCGACGACAAATGGTTCGACGAATACGGACTGCGCGACATGGCCGAGAAGCTCCCTCTTATGTTCATCAGCCAGCTCATGCAAAAATATGGACCAGAACAAGTCATTCAAGCCGGCTTCGTGGAGAAGTGGCTCGCAAAGCAGAACTGGGGGGACATACCAGAGGAGAGAGAGACAAACTTCTCCCACTACCTGTACAAGCAGAACCGGATCGTGGAGATCATCCTGAAGATCCAGCAGTGCCCTATGGGCCGGGATGCCCTGGCGAAGGCTGGTCTGATGCCGAAGAGCATGTCCGAGGGCTTCGGAATGTTCGCCACCATACACATCGAACCAGAGGTCCTGGACAACGACCGTGCTGAACCTACGCCGAGGCATCTGGAGCAGAGCCCTGAGGAGCAGCGATTACGGCATCGCCATCGGGAGGCCATGGTTTTGAATGATGGCACCCGACCGTTGGGCCGGTCTGACATCATTGAGCGAGAGCACGGCACGCCGCCACCTTGAGAAAGACGCCCGAGAGACGGATTTCTCTACACCTCAGTGTTGCAAAAGACCAACCAGGCTTTACAGATGACGGACATAACGAAGGCTTCGACTGATCGCCATGAGTTATTTACTGCGCTCGAAAAGGCTGCGGGCCATGCAATACAACCTGGAAGCCATTCAGAGCCTGCCAGTTCCGACGTCGCCTCCAAGAAACGTCTTGAGGGTTTGGACATGCTCACAATGGGGCCTGATCTGAAGACACGACCTGACCGAGGATCACGGCCCCGTGAGTACGTGGAAATAAGACCACGGTTGATTGGAAGTCGTGCTTTCAGGGGAGGTTGACAATATTTGATGTCACAATGGACTTCTCCGATCTCGCAGATCTTGATCCACTTTGATCATTCGACTATTCATCAGTGATGGACCAGGCGACCTTAGCCAGGCGTTTGGTTCTGACGTCTTTGGTGTAGTCTGACAGAAAACTTACCAACGAGGTCATTGCATTCGCGCGGCCGCCCTGTAATTCTCTTTACTAGGCCATGAATGCAGAATAGTTGCTGCGCCCGCAAGTTTGTGTAATGTTACGTCTGGGCTCCCTTGAGTAGTCCTTTTCGAAATCATTGGTTCAAAAACGGTGTACTTTGACTGTCTGCAACCTACCATCTTTATGGCCCATTTGCCCTATGATCTCCCGACGACTGAAATGGACTCTGACAGTGCCAGGCAGCTCATGGCAAGGCTTTCTTGTGAACATGTGGCATACAACCCAAAGCTGGATCTAGCTTGCTGTTAGAACAAATGTGGCAGGCAGCACGAAGTGGATTTCGCTGAGCCCCGATACCTCTGCACGTACAGTTGGTTACAAGCAGATGTCAGGCTGCTTTCCCCCTCCATCTGCGGGCCTTAGGTCCCAAGCAATTTGTTTCTGAGACCAGTCGTCCGCTTTCCAACATAATTGGGCAATACGGTTCCAGAAAACGGCACATTCTGCACAGACACATTTGGTGTTATACGCCTGCAACTGACCTGCAAGGCCCGATCACCTCCCACATATCGTCTTGCAGACCAGAGCAGGCCCCCCCCCAAACCCTTCCCCCCCAAAAAGGATCGCAGGCGGATCGCAGGAGCAACTTGCACCAGTGCCTTTTCCACAGCATAGCGAAAGAGAGAGCAAAGGTTATTTCAGGGTTCAGAATAGGTGTCACAAGACAGACTTGCTGACAAGTATCTGTCCTCACCAAAGCAGGTACCATATAAGTTGTAAATTACAAAATCGCTACTTCTCAGAGTTGGCGATATAATACCCGACGAGTAAAAGTGAGACTGTATAAGGGAGACAACCATACCATTTTTGATAGGTACTTGGGAAAGTATACTGGAGTATCCCGCAATCAATTATTACAACCAGTTACTCTGAGGAGACATCTCGATGGATTTACCGAGAGAAAATCGCATATGAAAATTATAATAAGTGGTAGACGTGTAAAATACAGCAGGCTCGCCCTGAAGTTGGGGGCAATCCAGATTAACCATAACAATGTGAAGTCAAATCTGCTGAAATGGTCGTGGCCGACAGCACCATCTTCATCTAGAAGATCGAGCGCTATCTCGCCTACAGCCCCAAGGACAACCTCTCTGGGGCTCGTTTGGAACGCTATGCGCTCGCGCTCCATTCACGAGGTCCTCGAGGGTCTCGAGGTTTTCAAGTACGCCCCCTGCGAGGACCTGCCGTACCTCAACTCTGAGGCGAAGAACAAGACACCCCTGGGGTTTGACGAAGACGGCAATGAGGTGGCGGACTGCAGTACGCGTCTGTCACGCCGAGAAGTTCGAGCGAAAGATGTGTGTCACCTCCAAGGCCCTGCTGTGCAAGCGGGACGAGCAAAGCAAGGTCGACTGCTTCCGCGGCATGTATCTGGACTTGCATCAAGGGCACCAAGCTCAGCGAGGAGGACGAGGATTACTGGTATATCACATCGGCAAAAGCATCGATGATGCCACATGCGCCATGAATAATGGTGAACCCACCTGGTACTACTCATGGGTTGCCTTGAGAAGATGCGTGCTTTTCAGACGAATCGGAACAAGCAGTAGGAGTAGCTTGTGGCTGCTATTGAGTAGGCGAAGGTGTACCGGCTCTCAGTGTACACAGTATCTGCTGGAGGAGAACGCTCTTCTCTTCCCCGAGCATAAGGTTAAGGCCATCGCAGACACGCAGTTCTGAGTGCCCTGATGGAAACGTTCTTGGCTAGCCCGTAGACATGTCTGATTATCTCCAGATGATTGGGGATCATAGCGGATGGATATCTGGATATGCCGGACGTATAGTGTTTGGTCTGGTCCTTTCAACTCGTTCCATAAAGCGATTTCTCTTCATAGTCAAGCACAAATACCGCAAACCACGAAACAAAGGGAAAAGCCGGTATGGCAGCCGGTCGGACTCTGAGGCCGCAGCTCGACTGATGAGATTTCAGAACGAGCTCGAGAGACGAATTTGGATCGTCAAGTATTCATGTGCGAAAATACACTTCCGTGAAAACCCTTTCCATCAGATCTTGAGACCCGTTCCCATGCCAAATCCCTTGTCAAAAGCCCTCAGAAAACTCCTTTTGTGATTCTTGTTTATGTTTTGGATGTCTTTCCCCTGCTGTCCGAAGCAAAGCATTTATCGGACAATAGCATCGAAACGCTGCTTGAACCACTTGACGGTGTCATCGCGGGTGATACGGTGGGAGGCACCGATACGGCCCTTGGCGCGACGGCGACGGACGACACGCTCGCCGGGGCGGGTCATGCAGCAGTAGAAGTCCATGCCGTAGATACCGATACCGGGGTCGTACTTGATGCCGAGATCAATGTGCTCAGAGATACCGAAGCCGAAGTTGCCGGTCTCGCTGAAGTTGCGCTTGCGCAGCTCGTACTCCTTGACCTTGAGGCCACGCTCGAGGATCTCCTCGGCCTTGGGGCCACGGACGGTAACGTGAACAGCAATCTTTTCGTTACGGCGGATACCGAAGGTACGAACGGTGTAGCGGGCCTTGCCTGTGGGAAAAGTGGCGGGTTAGGGGGAGTAATCGTTTTCTAGACTGGACCGAGGCATTGACATGCGCTCTTCGGTGGAGGACAGGTTCAGAACGTACTGTAGACAGGAGTCTGACCAGACAGCTGCTCGAGCACCTTGGCGGCACGGGTCAGTCTGTCACCAGACTCGCCGACGGAGATGTTGAGGACGAGCTTCTGGATGCGGAGCTCCCGCATGGGGTTCTGGGCCTTCTCAGACTGTCATGGCAGCTGTTAGCATTCTCGGTCGTCGAATTGATCGGTATTGAGTGGTGGTTACCATTGTGAGGGATGTGCGTCGGCGGTCTTGATGAAAAGGGCTGACGAAAAGGCGTTGCTGCTGTCGGGTTAGTACGAGGAGAAGTCGAAAAAGTTGCAGAAGTTGCGGAGGTCGTCGTCAAATTCGAAAAAGTGCGAGCCAAGATACGCTAGTCTGAACCTGGTAAGGCGCGGCTAGCGATTGATGGTCCGAGCTTCTTGAGCGACGGCTGTGGCAGGCAGGCGTTCAAACGCAGCCGCGTTAAATTCATTTGGGCGCAGCTTTTGACCTAACGTACTTCGTACTGCAAATCGTCTGCTGGACTTGGAAGCTTTGCAAGAAGCCCACGAGACCGCGACAACACACACGAAGTCACGTCAGGCTTCCGTACAATTTTTGAAACCCCGAAGAAGCTGCTCTGTAGCATCTAGTCGCAAAGATGGCGAACAAGCAGGGCAAGATGGTGAGTCGCTGCCTCTCCCCAACCGCGCTCAGTATCATCACGTTGACATCAACAGGCTGCTAACACGATGCTCTCTCGCAGGCCGGTTACGTACGTGCTCTCGTTACTGTTCTACAGAAGATTCACACTCGATCCCTTCCTGTCCCAGCCGCTGACTCGACACTGATGCGCTGTTTAGATCAACTACCGGATGCGAGTTACGCTCCTTGATGGCCGCCAGATGACCGGACAGATGCTGGCCTTCGACAAGGTGCGCAACCCACATTCTTCTTCCAAATTTTGAGGCATTTGCTAAGACATAGAACAGCATATGAATCTCGTCCTCGCCGACACCGAAGAGTTCCGGAAGACCAAGAAGCAGAGCAAGCCTGCCGCCCCTGGCGCAGCGGGCTCCGCGTCGCAAACAGTCGTGCAAGAGGAGAAACGCACACTCGGTCTGACGATTGTACGAGGGAAGAATATCGTATCGCTATCTGTCGAGTCGCCACCGCCTGCGGACCCCAGCGCGCGCCTTGGCAAGTCGACCACCGGCGGAATCTCATCGACGTTGACGGGTGGTCCTGGTGTTGCGCGGCCGGCTGGACGGGGTGCTGCTCCTCCTGTGGCACTTTCTGTATGCGCGCCATTCCCTGAGCGACATTGGAATAGTGCTAATGGCATAACAGGGTCCTGCTCCTGGTGTTGGTGGTGTGCCACCTCCAGGCTTCCCCGGCTTCCCAGGAGGTCCTCCTGGGTTCCCGGGTCGTGGTGGTCGTAAGTGCAGTCTCTACACCCGCTTTTCGACCAATTCTAACAGACACTTAGCTGGCGCTCCGCCTGGATTCCCCGGTCCTCCTGGCGGCTTCCCTCCTGCAGGCTTCCCCGGCGCTCCACCAGGAGCCTTCCCTCCGGGGTTTCCTGGCGCTCCTGGTGGCCAGCCTCCTGCTGGATTCAACCCGCCTCCCCGACGATAATTGCGATTATACCCAAATCACCACTCTCTCATGTGCTTTACTGATATGGATTTGAGGGAGGAAACAGGCGTTCGGGGGGGTTCCAAAATTGAGGAACACGGTTGGGCAAGATCTGCACCATAGCATAGATGGTTATGAATGCGTTGCTGAATGAAGGAAACCCAAAAGGACCCCTGCGAAAATACAAGGAATCACCAGAAAATTATGTCCAAAGACAGTTCCTCTTGTGCTTCGACGACTCTGAGAAACGTACGGACGTGAGGCGTTTCTTGCAATTGACTTTCCGAACTGCGCTGACTGGACATCGGGCCCTGGAGTTCCCCCACGTCACCCCA
Organism: Juglanconis oblonga; assembly: GCA_003012965.1. Taxonomy (NCBI): domain Eukaryota; kingdom Fungi; phylum Ascomycota; class Sordariomycetes; order Diaporthales; family Juglanconidaceae; genus Juglanconis; species Juglanconis oblonga. The sequence goes on along the minus strand of MUZH01004362.1, from coordinate 222,273 downwards.
ACCCCGGAGCCAAGAATGCCGCCGGGCAGCAGAGGATCCCCGTCAATCACCCCAAATTTTATTGTGAGCTCAACTTTGAAATCCGACATTACCTTTCCATCCCTCAACACCTCGACAAAAGCCCTCCGCTTCTCAACTCCTGCCACCGGGCCCAGTTGCCAGCAGACACACACTCAAGATGGCTGCCGTGATAAAGGCCCTCAATGCGAAGATTCGCTCCAACAAGTACACTGATTACATCTGCTCAACACGTACGTAAGAATCCCTCTTTTCGGGGCGCCGTCATCGGACACCGGTATTCCCGGCGCTTTGCTGCGATGCGATTTCAAGGCAACCCAGAGGGTGCAAGACACTCTGGAGAGGAAGAGCATGGAAAGAGATTTTGAGCGCAGCGAGACACCATATCGTACGGTTTGGAAGAAGGAAAAACCATGCCCGCAATGCTGTCTTCTCCCGCGCGCCGCGTCCGGGAGTTCGAGGATGCGCGCACTCGAGCTACTTGCGCCGGCACGCACAATTTTCCTACGGGCACCTGGCTAATTTCTGGTGTTTGCAATGGTCAGACTTCTGGGGCCCGGTGTCAAACTTCGGTATCCCCGTCGCGGCGGTGATGGACACACAAAAGTCCCCCGAGCTGTACGTCTCCTTACCTTTGCTCAAACCTCCCACCTGCCAGGGCCCCCTTCCCTCTACAAACTCCTCCGCCAACCGGATATCTACTGACTCCTGCCCCTGTCGGATAGCATCTCCGGCACCATGACCTTCGCCCTCACCATCTACTCCGCGACCTTCATGCGGTACGCGCTCGCCGTGACCCCCGCTAACTATCTCCTCTTCGCGTGCCACTTTATCAACGAGGGCTCGCAGCTCACGCAGGGCTACCGCTACTGGAACTGGCACAACGGCGGCGGCCGTGACAAGGCGATTGCCAGCGGCGAGCTGGTTGTGGACAAGGCCAAGGAGGGCGTCAAGGAAGGCGTGCAAAAGGTGGAGGCTGCTGTGGGGAAGTAAGTGGGTGGCTGTGGATGGATATTTGATGGGAGGCTGGTTGCGATTACAGCAGAATTTTGGAGGGCGTCGTGGGACAGGTTGTGGTGCTTGAGCTGGTCCGGGTGGAGAGACATTGTTGAGGTGCTGCTTACTCTTCGAGCGGGAGCAGCAGTCCCTATTATTGTCGGCAGCCAGCAGCTTTTGAGGAAGCACTTCGAACTGGAACATCAGTGCGCTGCCTTATCTCTTCTACATACGATTACCTTAGTGGACCGTCTGGTCCTTTCAAACAAGCACTTCAAATTTCGGCGTTTTTGGCGGACACTCGGCCGCTTGGCAAGTCCATTCATGTTGCAATCTCACTGCAATCAGCTCTTGGCTCAGTATGCGGGCGACCCGTTGTAGCAGGAGATTAACATGTTGCAGACCGGTCGTCGTTGATTATGCGCGGACCTGTGTCGGGTGGTAAGGGAGGCAGGGAGACTTTTGGGATCTGATGCGGCTGCGCGGACCGTTCACGGACCGTCCCCCGAGATCTTCCAGAAGTGGAATGGTGGGCCAGTGGGGGGCGGAATACGAGAGCGGCGTCGTAGAACGAAACGCACACAGTACCTAGAAAGAGTCATCACCATCACTGCTCAGGCGAGAGTTGTGGGGATAACGAAAGTTATGGTGTTGAGGACGTGAGGGAACGTGTGAGTGTGGACACGGATGAGAGTCACACAGGTTGAACCGCGTGGACCCTTCTCTAACCGTGTCGTAAAGTCATCTCATGATGCAAAGGAAACTCACGCCGGTTGAATGGACCGTTCTACTGTGCATACCTGTCAGCCTTACCCGCTCGACCGCCTTGCATTGCCGAGGTCGGCGGCCACATAGGCACACATGTGTATTCATTTTCGAGAGAAAATTGGGATGTCCCGAAAATTGCACACCTCACGCGCTTTGCTCGACTCATCGAGCTTTCCTTCGGTCTCGTTCGGAAAATGCCGCATCTGATATAATGATATTACACACGCCCAGGCGCCGAAACATCACCAATGGGTCCAGGGGCTCCTTGTTTGTGAGAGCCAAGATCGCGGCTGCTGACGCGCAGGTCTGGCTATCGGGAAGACTCCGTACCTGTGCCTACAGTGAGCCCCCCAAGCGGGGATCAAGTCGCACAAATGGTCTCAAGAGCTATGGTGGTGGTGCTTGTTGTCCTCGGCTACATGGAGTTGTACTCTGCGATCTCGTAGGAACGGACGGGCGATACAGCCGCTCGTCGACCGAGGATAACGGCGAAAAGACCACACAGGGTTTTTGCATCAGCAGCTATCGTGCAGCCCTGGTTGGATGAAGCTAGGCCTGAGAGCTCGTTACTCCTTCTGGCATGGTGGGAAAAGGGCCCACTGTGATTTTTCTGAGTCAAGTCAAGACCGGTCGTCGTCAGAACGCTTGCAGCATTTCGGAGGAGATCTAACAGATCTGGAGGCTCGGTCTCACAGCCAAGAGCCGTGCTTGAGACTTGTACTGAGCGGTAAGAGCAGACTGTAACGAGGTTTGCTTGGCAAGGGGAAACCGCGTTGAGAGCCAAGATGTCAAAAGTGGTGCTGAAGTCTGTGGGTGACTGCGGTGAGAGACGTGACGACGACTTCCGCGGCTGGGCGGGCAACTTGGTAGTATGTCGATCCAAAGAAAGAGAGGACCACAAATGACAACCAAGACTACCTACCCAAGACAGAAAATAATGGGCCACCAATGGCCAGCGAAGACCAGCGAAGACCAGCCGTGAACGGTCGAGGCGTACAACTTTAGGACATGACAAGGCTTGAGCTAGACAAGGATGGTAGCTCATCCATGTGAAGGACAAACCCCTCATTGCCATCATCCTCCCGGCTGGACGGTCGATTCTGACCCCACGCAGACTGAACTTATTAGACCGCTGTCGGAGACACTCCATACTTCTCGTCCCTCCTCCCTCCTTCACTTCCCCCAAACATTCTGCTCTCTATCTTCTGCCTTTCTCTGGAAAACAGTTCGCTTCACCGATAACCCCCTAGTGACCGGCGAACAAGGCTCTCAAGGAAGCTCCGAGCTGCCCTTGATCCAAGGCCGAGCTTCTGTCATCCACGACCGACTGCGCTGCCCTTCACCGCGTTCCCACAGGGCTTGGTGACGGCCGAAAGGACGACTTACTACTCTTTACCTTTCCACCAGCTTCTTTACCGGTTCGCCAGTGATCCAACATGGCGGACAGCCAGGACAACCAGTATGACGAGGTTTTCGAGGAGGGTGCGCCCAAGGAGGCGAGGACTGTCCACCGCATGCGCGCCAACTCGACCATCATGCAGATCAACAAGATTCTAGTTGCCAACAGAGGAGAAATCCGTGAGTTCCTGGCCCGGAACTCTTCAGACACTCTTGACTTTGACCCGCCTCCCGAGATTTGCTAACATGACTCCGTGCGCAGCTATCCGTGTATGTTCCCAATGCCGAGCAGCCATCCACTATCCGGAAAACAGATTACTGACAATGCCACCATTCTGGCCGTACAGATCTTCAGAACTGTAAGACTCTGGCCCCCAAAGAATTCTTGATGAGGGGGGGGATGCTGATACGGTGGACTCGACAGGCTCACGAGTTGTCCCTCCACACGATTGCTGTCTTCAGGTAGGTCATCAATTCTAGCACGTTACCAATTGAGGTTCATTTGCTGATCCCCGCAGTTATGAGGACCGTCTTAGCATGCACCGGCAAAGTACGACCGATTCACCCCCTGAATTTCCCTTACTCTTGAAGACGTCGTCGGACTGACCTTGGATGTGGTGTCGGAACAGAGGCCGACGAGGCCTACGTCATTGGCAAACGAGGTCAATACACCCCTGTCGGGGCTTATCTCGCTGGCGATGAGATTATCAAGATCGCCCAAGAGCACGGCGCCCAGATGATTCACCCTGGTGAGTAGACGATATCTCCTAATGGAACAAAGACATCCAAGAAGGAATTCGAAACGCTAACCTCAACGGAAGGATATGGTTTCCTGTCCGAGAACGCCGAGTTTGCCCGGAACGTCGAGAAGGCTGGCCTGATTGTGAGTGCTTTGTCTCCTGGACCCTGTCGCTGTGAAGACAACCTCGGTTATTCGTTCCAATGTGAACCGAGCTGACGACTCTTCGTCTGTGAACAGTTCGTCGGTCCATCCCCTGACGTGATTGATGGCCTCGGCGACAAGGTCTCGGCCCGAAGGGTCGCCATTGCCGCCGACGTCCCCGTTGTCCCAGGAACCGAAGGCGCCGTGGAGAAGTTCGAGGAGGTCAAGTCGTTCACCGACAAATATGGCTTTCCTATAATCATCAAGGCCGCGTACGGAGGTGGCGGCCGTGGAATGCGTGTGGTTCGAGACCAGGAATCGTTGCAGGAGTCATTCGAGAGAGCTACATCCGAGGCCAAGTCGGCTTTCGGAAACGGAACCGTCTTCGTCGAGCGCTTCCTCGACAAGCCCAAGCACATTGAGGTCCAGCTGCTCGGCGACAACCATGGCAACGTGGTGCATCTGTACGAACGTGACTGCTCCGTCCAGCGGAGACATCAAAAGGTCGTGGAAATTGCTCCGGCCAAGGATCTGCCGACCGAGACCCGGGATGCCATCCTGAACGACGCCGTGAAGCTGGCCAAGTCGGTGAAGTACCGCAACGCTGGTACCGCCGAGTTCCTCGTCGACCAGCAGAACCGGTACTACTTCATCGAGATCAACCCCCGTATCCAGGTTGAGCACACGATTACCGAGGAGATCACAGGCATTGATATCGTGGCTGCTCAGATCCAGATTGCTGCAGGCGCAACGCTTGCGCAACTCGGTCTGACACAGGACCGCATATCTACCCGTGGTTTTGCCATCCAGTGCCGTATCACAACCGAGGACCCTTCGAAGCAATTCCAACCTGACACAGGCCGGATCGAGGTCTACCGGTCTGCTGGTGGCAATGGTGTCCGTCTGGATGGTGGCAACGGTTTCGCTGGTGCCGTCATCACCCCTTACTATGACTCCATGCTGGTCAAGTGTACCTGCCATGGCTCAACCTACGAGATCGCCCGTCGGAAGGTCTTGCGTGCCCTGGTAGAGTTCCGGATCCGCGGTGTCAAGACCAACATTCCCTTCCTGCTTTCGCTCCTCAACCACCCTACTTTTATCGACGGCAACTGCTGGACGACATTCATTGATGATACCCCACAGCTGTTCGACCTGATTGGCTCGCAGAACCGTGCTCAGAAGCTGCTGGCATACCTTGGTGACCTCACTGTCAACGGAAGCAGCATCAAGGGCCAGGTCGGCGACCCTAAGTTCAAGGGCGAGATCATCTTGCCTGAGCTTAAAGACGATGCCGGGAACAAGATTGACGTCAGCAAGCCATGCACCAAGGGCTGGAGGAACATCATCGTCGAGCAGGGTCCCGCGGCTTTCGCAAAGGCTGTCCGCGAATACAAGGGCTGCCTGCTGATGGACACCACATGGAGAGATGCCCACCAGTCTCTGCTGGCCACACGTGTGCGAACCGTGGACCTGTGCCAGATTGCCAAGGAGACCAGCCATGGTCTATCGAACTTGTACAGTTTGGAGTGCTGGGGTGGAGCGACTTTCGACGTTGCCTTCCGCTTCCTTTATGAGGACCCGTGGGATCGTTTGCGCAAGATGCGCAAGCTTATTCCCAACATTCCATTCCAGATGCTTCTCCGCGGAGCGAACGGCGTTGCCTACTCCTCTCTTCCCGACAATGCAATCGACCACTTCGTCGAGCAGGCCAAGATCAACGGTGTCGACATCTTCCGCGTTTTCGATGCCCTAAACGACATTGACCAACTTGAAGTTGGTATCAAGGCTGTCCACAAGGCCGGTGGTGTCGTTGAGGCGACTGTTTGTTACAGTGGTGACTTTTTAGTACGTTGAATGCTTTCTTGGTCGTTCTCTCCCTCACTCTGGTGAATTCTTACTCTCTTGGACTTATCTTTTTTTCGATATCACATTTCCCTTCGCTGTTCCAAGCCAGTACTACAACATTTACTAACTCTTGTCAACAGAACCCCAAAAAGAAGTACAACCTGCCGTACTACCTGGACCTGGTAGACAAGCTTGTCGCGCTCGATATCCATGTCCTTGGCATTAAGGACATGGCAGGTGTCTTAAAGCCCTATGCTGCCAAGCAACTGATCGGCTCCATCCGCAAGAAGTACCCTGACCTGCCCATCCATGTCCATACTCACGACTCTGCCGGCACCGGTGTTGGCTCCATGGTCGCCTGTGCCGAGGCTGGTGCAGATGCCGTAGATGTGTGCAGTGACAGCATGTCCGGTATGACGTCTCAGCCCAGCATCAACGCTCTCCTCGCATCCCTTGAGGGCAGTGGTCTTGACTCTGGCTTGAACGTCCACCACGTTCGTGCTCTTGATACCTACTGGTCCCAGCTCCGCCTGCTGTACTCGCCTTTCGAGGCTCACCTTTCCGGACCCGATCCTGAGGTGTACGAGCACGAGATCCCTGGTGGTCAGCTCACCAATATGATGTTCCAGGCACAGCAGCTCGGTCTTGGTTCACAGTGGTTGGAGACCAAGAAAGCCTACGAGCAAGCCAACGATCTGCTTGGCGACATCGTCAAGGTCACGCCGACTTCCAAGGTCGTCGGTGACCTCGCTCAGTTCATGGTCTCCAACAAGCTCAGCCCAGAGGATGTCAAGGCCCGCGCCAAGGAGCTCGACTTCCCTGGCTCAGTCCTTGAATTCTTCGAAGGTCTCATGGGCCAGCCCTACGGTGGATTCCCGGAGCCGCTGCGAACAGATGCTTTGCGTGGCCGCAGGAAGATGGACAAGCGTCCTGGTCTGTACCTTGAACCTGTGGACTTCCAAAAAGTCAGGCGTGACCTGGGCAAGAAGTATGGTGGCGGCATCACCGAATGCGACGTCGCCTCGTACATCATGTACCCCAAGGTTTTCGAAGACTATAAGAAATTTACGCAGAAGTTCGGCGACCTGTCGGTACTGCCGACACAGTACTTCCTGACCAAGCCGGAGATAGGCGAGGAATTCCACGTCGAGCTGGAGAAGGGCAAGGTGTTGATCCTCAAGTTGATGGCGATCGGGCCTCTGACAGAGCACACGGGCCAGCGCGAGGTGTTCTACGAAATGAATGGCGAGGTGCGCCAAGTCACAGTTGACGACAACAAGGCCTCCGTCGAGAATGTCAGCCGGGCAAAGGCGGACCCCAGCGACAGTAGCCAGGTCGGGGCTCCGATGGCGGGCGTGTTGGTGGAGCTCCGTGTGCATGAAGGCTCGGAGGTGAAGAAGGGTGATCCCATTGCTGTGCTCAGCGCTATGAAGATGGTGAGTTTCCTCTCCCTGCAGCTGACTATTGTCTGCCGTGACACGCAGTTCGATGCGGCGCGACTTGTGTTTCTGGTGCACTATGCGGTGCGAGATATGGTTCAGCTTGGCTAACATGACATGAACAGGAAATGGTCATCTCGGCCCCGCACAACGGCAAGATTTCCAGCCTCCAGGTCCGCGAGGGCGACTCGGTCGATGGCACGGACCTGGTTTGCAAGATCGCTAAGACTTAGACCTGCGCGGCGAGATCGAAATCGTTCCGTAGTCTCTGGAATTAGCTTCCTAGGTCCTTACTCCATTTTCGTGTGTTGGAGAGACATCCGTTCGTTCATTATCTAGATTGGTTTCACGACGGCGTGGGGGACTGGTGGATATGCAGGCGCCGGCTGGAGCGGCTGGGAGGTTAGGTAACTTCAATAACCTCGACGGACTCATGATTGGGGGAGTTCTCTGTGTTCTTGCTTTTCGCGTACGGCATACGGAGACGCCCCCGAAATAAAAATATATATATATATTCCCAGCTAGATGACTCGGTACAATATGAGTACAATAGCATTGACAAAATAGCAAATTCATTACATCGGGTACTTCCAGGTCACATTCGAGAACTTCACGGCATCCTGCATTGCATGGCGTTCTTCAGGCATTGGTCTCGTCTGCGTGGCGTCGAGCTGTGAGCTGGTCGTTACCCTCTGCAAAGGGAGTGGCCACCCAATAACTCCCCTGCTCGCCCTAGAATAGAGATGAGTCGAGTCGTCATCCAGTAGTCGATTTCCACTTTCGGTCTTCAAGAAGCTCCATGCAGCCAACCTCGAATGGCGCTCCTCCCCTGCCATGTCGCGATTTAAGCTTCCTGCATGAAGGCGTCCCCAGTCACCCGAGAAGCTGTGCTGTTGTTATTTCTCGGAGAGACGCGGTCCCGAGTCTCACAGGCCGCCACGTTCTCGTCCTTTGTCTGTCTATCTGCTGAGAGATCTGACATCATTCTTTCCAGCTTGTCAAGTTCGGAAGCAAGCCGCGATATGGAAGACGGCGCACGGCAGCTCCGAGCTGGCCATGCGGTCAGCAAATGGCTTGTGAATTTAAGATCAACACCGTGGGGGTCCCGGACCCTGACTTTCGAGGAGTTGGCAGGCTGGGGCAACGGCGAACGGATGGCTCGTGGTCGTCGCCTTGGCGGCAGGTTTGCACGCGAGAAGGACGAACGAGCCGTCCCTGCCACACGGCGTGTCTGTCTTTTCTTGGTTTTTCTGGGGGTTTTTTCTCTCTCTCTCCTTTTTTTTTTCTTTTTTTTTCTTTCCTTTTTTTTCCAACCCACGTGGCAGGCTGCGTGGAGTATCACACTTGACGTCTTGGTTAGTAAAAACTAGGGTTGGCATGATGATTCAGATCATAAGCAAGTCTTCGGAGTGACACTGAGGCTGATGCGGCTACTAACGGGATCCCCAAGGTCAAAGCACCTCTGATCTTCAACGCTGTAGAACAGGAGCATTCTACCCGGGTCCGAACTTGAAACTCTCCGAGATGTCACCCGGAAGACTGGCCAACGTGCGGTGAGCAGCATGGTAGCTCTTGGCGTTGGCCAGGTCAGCCATGGTGTGAGAGTGGAAGCCAGGGCGACCAGTTCAGGACAAAAGTAATGACCAACAACTGGTATTGGGCACCAATAAAATGTCCGTGCCATGATGGCATGGTGCGTGACATAGATGAGCATCGTACGATCTCTTGCACGCCGCCTTCGGTTTGTAGGACGTGAATTGTGTGGGTGGCTGGAGCTGAGGAGGCTGCCTTCAGAGGTGAATGGACGGGGAGTTGGTGGTGAGGGAGATTGGTTCGTGACCCCCACGCAAGTTTGAGACTTAGTAGGAGAAAGGGCTGAACAAAGGGCTAGGCCTGCGGTGTCTCTCTGCTCGTCGTGACGGTGCTCTTGGCCATCGTACCTGCGTTAGAGTGCCTTGCGGCTCCGGGCCCTTAGAAGCGACTGGAGATACAGAGCAGCTAAACGAACATGACGTGAGATACAGCATTCACCGCTCGACAATATTGTATAAGTCGTCAAAAATGGACAGACAGTGTCATAAATTTTGTGCCTTGTAACCTAATTGCCCTATCTACATAATGTTTTCATTCTCTTGTCTTCGTATGTTCCGACAACCTTCCCAGAAGTAGACATTAAGAATAAGTCGCCTAAGTATACTAATCCCAAAAATGCTGCGAAAGTAGAAGTTTATAATAATGATTAAAGAGTGAACAAATACGAAAGATTGGAGTAAACACCTTTCAGAACGGTTGCATGTGATCGATCATAGACCCTTGCCAATGCTGTGGACTTTGAAGCCCAGGGACTTCAAATATAGACCGTCGACGACATTTCTGCCATCGAAGACCCAGCTGTGATCCTCCATCATTGATGCCACGGTCTCCCAGTCCACGATATCCTTATCGTTGGAGAGAGTGGAGTTCCTTTTGCAGTCTTTGCAGCCCGTCTCGCAGACAATCCGAGGCCGGAGGCGCTGTAGGGGATCCTCAGTATCGAAGCTGATGGTGCTGGCCACGACACGTTCGAACTGGATGATGTCCATCTCGCTGGGGTCTTTGTCGCTGGTCGAGAGGACACTAGAGAGGTCGTTGTTGGGAATCAAACCGGTCTGCTTCTTCGAGTCGGTGGCTCTTGTCCCACGGAACTGCTGCCACTGTGTCAGGATGCAAACGGCGGAAGCACCGTCGACAGCTTCCTTCCAGCCACTGACGATCCTGACCCGACTCATGAGTGTCTCATCCTTGACCACGCGTCGTATCTCCTCCTCGACCTCCTCAGGAGCGCAGCCCGGGTCGAAGACTGCGATCTCTCGGGGCAGCTCCGCAGCCAACTCGGCGATGACATGTACCGCGACACTGTTCCTGGTGTCATTCGTCCCGTCCTTGAAAGCGAAGCCAAAGATGGCAACTTTCTTGCCCCTCAGAGTGCCGTTCAATTTGCGGATGACCGTCTGGGTGAATCTTTCCCTCTGGTATCTGTTGATGTCGAGAACACTGGTCCAATAATCCGCGACTTCGGGCAGGTGAAGACAGCGAGCTAGGTATGCAAGGTTCAAGATGTCTTTCTCGAAGCAGCTCCCTCCAAAACCCACACCGGCGTGGAGGAACTTGGGTCCAAGGCGCGAATCGGCGCCGAGCGCGCGGCTGACCTCTTCCACATCGGCTCCGAGCTCCTCGCACAAGGCGCTGACAGCGTTGATGCTACTGATACGCTGCGCAAGCATCGCGTTGGCGATGAGTTTGGTGAGCTCGGACGAGAACGTGTTCACCGTCAAGATGCGATCCGTGGGGACCCAGGCGGCGTAGACGCTGCGCAATGCCGCGGCGGCCTGCAGGCCCGACATGGCGGAGCCACTGCCGATGAGGATGCGGTCCGGTCGCATGAGGTTGGCGACGGCCGAGCCTTCGGCGAGGAACTCCGGGTTGGAGAGGACCTCGAAGGATGTCTCGGGCCGGTGCTGGCGGAGCTGGGAGTGGTGTCAGCTGCTTTGTTTGCTATTCCAGTCGATAGCCTGTTTCATGGATGCCGCCCCCGAGACATGTTGCGGGTAGTGCTGAGCGAACATCGGTACGGCCGGTGGCAAGCGTGTGGAGCATGTGATGTTGCTTGCTTGCGAGTGCAGAGACATGTGGCGGGGAAACACAGCAGGACATTGGACTGAGACCTGAACGGTGGACTTACGATGTCTGAAATCACCCTCGCAGTTGCACAAGGCACTGTGCTTTTTTCAACCACCACCGCTGCGGGTTTGGCGTGCTTTGCGATGGTTCTTGTTGCGGCCTCCAGAGCACCTAGGTCGGCGCTGGCCCCAGCTCCGATGCCATACATCTTGGTCGGTGTGTTGACACAGATGAAGATGATGTCTGCTTCGGCGATAGAGGCGGTAACGTTGCAGGAGAAGAACAGGTTGGGCTTTCTGGCCGACACATGGATCTTGGTGGATTCCAGCCCTGGTAGGGTCACGGCGACTTCGTTTGTCCCATCGCGAGCAATTCGCACGATCTTCGGGAGACCTGTCTCGTGGATGGGTAAGTGATTGGAGTTCCACGCGGCGATTCGTTCAGTGTTCAAGTCCACCACGTTGACAATGATATGTGGATTGTGATAAGCGATCAAAGCCGCGGTTGGTCCACCTGTTCTCTGTGTAAGCTTATTGCTATTGGACGCTGCATACTCAAAGGTGATGTTTACCAACGAAACCTGCTCCTACAAAGCAGATATTCCTCACGTGAGTTCCTGCTGGCAAAGCGGTGATTGTATCTGAGCGGGTGTGCCGACTCGCTCCGTCAGCAAGCTTGCGCTCCGGAGACTCGCCACGGGAACTAGGAGGCGAAGTCCCTGGTGTTGCCTCATCTAATGTCCAACTTTCTGACGTGGAGCAACTTGAAGCCGTCAAGGACTCCGTGCTCATGTCCCGAACCAAAGCGGAAATATCGATCTTGGCGGGAAAGGCTGCCATGATGGAGTATCGATGTTAAAGGTAGAGGGCGGAGGAGGGAGAACCTCTCAAAGAGCTAGGAAATCTTTGCACTTCAACAAGTGACAAGTTCTGTATTCTGAGTGTACGATGTATTAGAAGAAAGTAGTTGATCTAGTCGCTGGGCGTTTTGTCACCAATCGAACGGGATGTTATATGTATATTAGCGGACGCATGCACCTCGCCCACCGCAACTCCGTCCAGCTGGAGAGGGCCTGTCGAGACCGAGATTGACAATGGTCTGTAACCAGCTCCGAAGATCTTCACTGACAAAACGTAGTATTCTCAGCCCCGGTCGTGAGACTTAATTTCTTCAAGGGCGGCTGAGTTACTGTCTGGGTCGGGCGCATCGGGCCTCCGGTGACTAGATGAGGTACCTGCCTCAAGGATGGGACGGTTCACAATCCGGTGATCGTCGTCAATTAATGTTTGCCCCCATTGCCAACTCAGGAGGCCGGTACGCTGATGATTGTGGTGCTAATGCAGCGTAGTCTTCCTGCCGTGTGCTCCATACCATGTATCGTGTTTCTGCTTTGGGATAGTCATTCTGATGATCTGGAGAGAGGCCACGGCTACCCTTGCCCGGGAATGCGCTATATCATCCAAGGAACCGCCCCGCTTGATGTATGAGACATGTTCGTCCGACCAGGCTAGATGCCCTGATGCCCAAGGTTGACGAAGGGCCCTTCTCATCCTCGGTACACATATGCGACCGCTGTGTGGCAAAGCTTGTCCTAGCGACAGCCCATATGCAATAGATGAGACCCCTGCGTTGATGAAATCCCCATACAATCCGGTGAGACATGTCTATCAGGAGAATTTCTCTAAGGGCTTCTACAATCAGAGACCTCGTAGTACCGGATGGGAACTAGCAGCTAGACTGAGACCAAGCTTAAGGTTACCTACGAGCAGTGGGCAAAAAAAATTAAAAATAAAATAAAAAAATTCCAATATCTCCCTGAGTACTTACATGTCTCAAAATGTCGATGCAGCCCTAATCAGCACCGTAGTATTTACGTTCACGTAAGAAACATACAAATAAACCGACTCTTGTTATAATCAATACGGGAAGCAACGTCGATTAATGGCAATATTTTACCAATATACCTGACAAGTGCACGGTGAACGCCGAGCACGCTTTGCCGCGGCAACATGCTTCGGGCAGGGAACGAGCACACGGGCTGCAAGGAAGAGCAATCCTGGTAGTATCCAAGTAACCACTTCCCCCCGAAATTTTCGTGGTACATTTTATCTCAGCCACGACACGGAGGGGCGTCCACCAGTCTGGAATGGCTGTCCACGGTACCTCTGGTGGGGTCCCACATTCGTCGTAGTCCTAATGTAGGCCTGCTACTGCAGTGACGAGGCGGGACCTGACTTTGATAGCCGTATTAAAGTGACATGTCAAATCGGGCGACGACCACACACACCAACTGCAGCACAAATACTACTCCTCCAAGGAATAGTCCTTGTATAATTTGAAAATAATGACAATAATGCAACGATTCCGTATCCTTGTCTTCCATGCTTCCATATACAATTGGTCCGGCCAAGATCTGCGGCTTGTTGCGGGCGGTCTAGTACTACCTGAGGCTATCAACAGCTTATTTCTACACGCCCTCTGCACGCCCTTTCTGCCCAAGCTGACAGGAAACTTGATAGTTCTCTATTTGTTTTCTTCGTTAAAATTCTTGGGCGCTCACTGGCCTTTCTCGCCGTCGGTTCACAGTTCAGCCTTGGTCCAACCCTCTGCGCAAGATGAGACCAACAACTCTCGCTGCTACACTGGCTCGGCCCCTGTTAATTTTCTCTGGCGCCAAAGCCACCAAGTCATCCTCACCTTCATCGTCGTCCTCCTCGGAATCTTCGTCCAAGTCCACAAACGGCTACGATGCTGTTATGTGTGGCCAGAACGGGTATGCCGATGGCTCTGGCCTTTCATGTGAGCTTCTCCCTTACCGCTGCTTTGACCTCGATCAACAGACTCATCAACCATTTCAGTCAGTTCGGATGCTTGGAATGCCCAAGGCAATGGTTTTCAATGCTTGTCGGCAAGTCTGAACTTTTCTTCGGTTCCGAGGAGCTGTAATGAAAGGGACCTACGTCCCACAAACTGCAAGGCAGATCATTTCTAGCAAGCTGCAGGCGGGGGAGACGATCCGGACTGACAACACCACCTTTCGTTTTTGTTGCTTGCAGGTAATCAACGGAAGCTCCTCCACCTCCGCTGGCTTCGATGCCACCTGGTACTGGCCCGTGGACGCCGATACCGTTCATTCGTTTCCCCATGTCACGTTATCGTCCGATGATCTCCCGGCACGGTTGGACAACATCTCCGCCATGCGCCTGACCACGTTATGGGCCATGTCCCCAGGAACCATCTCCACGGCTCGGAGTCCGTCGGCAAGGATCGGTGTGGATACCGGTGGCCTCAACGACGTCGGAGCAAAGGCCAACGTGGCTTTCGATATGTTCCTCGACCCGGACGAAAAGAACTCCAGCTCGGCAACAGCCGCCACCTACGAGATAATGATATGGATTGGCCGAGTCGGGCAACCTTATCCTCTGGGATACGACTCTGAGAACGCCACTTGTTACACCCAGCAGCTGGGCGAGTTCAACTTGTGAGTTGTTCTGGTCCCCGCCATGTCCGGCACTCAACTACCCCTGAGATACTTCGCCCTCCTCTTCAGCCCAGATCAACCAGCCCCTGCCCCGCTTTGTACGACCCCCATACTAGCCCCGTACTCTGTTTCCGTCTACTCTCCCCTGTTTTGACTTCGACTCGGCTGAGGATCAGCGGCATGGGCCCTGGTCTCGGCCTGTCTTACCTCTGTGCGGGTTTCTGTGTTACCAAGACCATCTCACAAGCAGGTCCCAACTCCATGGCACATGCATCTGCGTACCCTCAACGTATCACCTCGCAATACCTGCTAATGGCCGACCTTGTTTGCAGCACGTTGTATTCGGGCCAGAACTCCCGAGGCACCAGTGTTTACACATGGGTGTCACCATCCGATCAGACGACCTTTGACGAGGATATTTCGCCTTTGCTGCAGTATCTTTGGCGCAATGAGCTCGTATCTGCCGATGCCCGACTCGGCCTCGTCGAATTTGGCTCCGAGGCATATCACTCCGGGCACAATGTCACCTTTAGCGCAGGGGACTTCACCATGGAAATCTGGAGGGGTGAGCCGCCCCAATTTGTTCTAAACCCCATAGGTGAGGACTGCGCGAAACCTACGAGCCCTGCAGGTCCGCCAAAGAAGGGCTCAGGCGTCAGAGTTGGAGGAGGCTTTGGAGCATTGACCATGATCATGGCCGGAATGTTATTTATGGTAGTGACTTTATGCCAGAACGGGGGCTTTTCCATCTGGCTGACGGCAATCGTGCTCTGGCAGTTTTACCTGTATTAGTGGTTTTTTCTTATCACGTCGTGTTTATTGCCTGTTGATGGATCTCTGGAGCAATACTTGACTTTATCTGGCCCCTGTATATTCGACTTTGCTCATAGAACTACATTCCCCTCTTGACTCTTTTCTGGCGTCTTCAGTCCGCAAGTTCTTTTCCCTCCGTTACAATTATCCGCCCGGAATACGCGCTATTTGACAGCGCCACTTCATCTTAAGCTTTCTGGAATGATCTCGGCCTGATGTTGTCTGTACGCTCGTCTACAGTCTCTGTACATTCGAGGCTGCTATCCGAGATACGTTCAGCATCCTGCCAGTTCCCGAGATCGACATCCTTCCCTGTACTTTCCGGTTCCGTTTAGTTCTAGCCTATCTTCGAAACTTGTCCTAATATATGCCATAGTGGCGTTTTCTCGTCTACATTAACATCTCCCTGACATGGATTCATCCTTGAAGGGAGTTCCCCACGGACAGACGGAGGATAATTGATCTTTCTTTTCTGGGCGTCCCGGATAGTACCTATAATCAAGCTTATCATTCGGACATAAATGCTAGCAGTCGTTTGCTAGTCACGGTGGACAAGTTTGAGAAATAGGGCAGTATTAAGACACCTTGGACCATGCGGCTGGGTCTATGGGGCACACCTGCATTGTTTCTTGTTCTATTTATCACATCTGCTTCAATAGTCTGTGTTCCATGGCTGATCTGGAATCTCAGCTGACTCCGGACCAATAATTCCCTTGTTTGTTCGCAATTTGCAATCACTGTACTGATAAACTGCTTTCACATATCTAACATTAAAGCCGCTTTCATCTTGTGGGCACTCCCCTGTTAGTTGCTATTCGTTCAAAGGTGTCTCACTCCTTGATGCTTCTCACTTGTCAACTTCCATAGGCCTCATCAGTTTGATTTCTTTGGCAACAAAATTGGTTTACTTTCTTCAAATACCTCCGCCCTCACCACCCTCGTTTACACTTTCTTGTTTTGCGGCGCTGTTTCTACCCCCACAACAAGTCTGAGCCATTAAGGCCCTGCTCAACATGCGTCCTGTTCCCTTGCCCCCTTCCCAGGCTGCTGGCGGTTCCGCAAACCCGTTTGAGGCTCGCGAGTATGAGGCCTCACAACTGTCCAGGCCTAGCACCAATGAAACCTCGTCAGTTGACTCGAGCGTACGATTCTGCCCCCTCACCCAAAGTCTATTGTATTGTCCTTACTCATCATCACATTAGGACTCTCCTGTACCAGCTGTACCGGATGCTGTGGTTCCATCGTTGCTGCTCAGAGATCCCCGTCGATCGCCTCCTCGGCCAGTGAGATCGACCAACCTGGAGATTGTGAGCTCTCCACCCTGTCTGTTCCTGGTCAGGCACTAGCTAATGGTCTGTTGCAAAGACACCTGCCCCGCCAATTCCTGCGCGTCAGACCCGGGCAGGTCACGATGAAGAAGTCATCAACGAGAAACCCGTCGATTCTTTAGACGCTGACCCGGAGTCCAGCCCAGGTCGAGGCGTCGTCACCACTGGGGACAAGCAGGAATCTGACTCATCTCAGCCAACCACAGCCTCACCCAATGATGCCAAGCGCAAGTCTCGCAACATCTTCAAGCGAACCTACCACTGCTTTCGCCGAACCTATTGCCCCATAGAAGAAGCACCGCTGGTTTTGCCTACGTGTCCAACCGACGCAGAGAAGCTCTCGTACCTGCGTACCAACCGAATCCCACTGTACATCTTCGGCATATTTTCCTTTCTCTCTCTCGGTGCAGGAATGTGGCTTTTCACCCTTTGCGCCGCTCCCTTCTACTGGTACGGCGTTTTCGTGGCCTTTCTCAATATCTACCTGTTCATCAGCTACTGGGTTGGCGTTGTCGGAAAAGACTGGAATTACGAGGCACACAAGCAGCGTGTCGAGCGGTATCCCATCACCGAAGAGACAGCACCCACCGTCGACATCTTCCTGCCTGTGTGCGCCGAGGAGCTTGAGATATTGGACAACACATGGCGCCATGTCATCCAACTCGACTGGCCGGCGAGCAAGATCAAGGTCCATGTTCTCGACGACGGCGCCAAAGACACGGTTCGCAGGTTGGCGGAGGGGTACGGATTCAACTACATCGTGCGGGACGACCGGCCTCGGCTTAAGAAGGCAGGAAATCTGCGGTGGGCGTTTACAAGGACGAGCGGTGACTTCTTCGTGATTTTCGATGCCGACTTCTGTCCGCGCCCAGACTTCGTCAAGGAACTGGTTGTTGAGCAATTGGACGATGACAAAATTGCCATTGTTCAAAGCCCTCAGTTTTTCCGGGTCACAGATGAGCAGACATGGGTTGAACAGGGTGCAGGTGCGACACAAGAGTTGTTTTACCGCGTGGTGCAAGTGAACCGGGACCGTTGGGGAGCGAGTATCTGTGTTGGAAGCAATGCAATGTACCGAAGAGCGGCTCTCGAAGAGGTCGGTGGTACTGCTGAGATCGGGTTCTCAGAGGATGTGCACACTGGGTATGTAACCGGTGGAGAGGCCTTTAAAGATGCTTATGCTGACACGCCTCCCACAGATTCGGTGCTGTTGACAGAGGCTGGAAGGTCCGCTACATACCTCTCTGCCTTGCTACCGGCGTCTGCCCACCCACACCACGTTCTTTCTTTTCACAGCAGATGCGCTGGGCGCGTGGAAGCACAACGCTTCTCACCAATGGGCACTTTTGGGTATCTCAATTAACCTTGGTGCAGAAAGTCTGCTATTTATGTGGTAGGTTAAATATGTGCCGCTTTCCATTGCTACGTTCATTGACTGACACTAGCTCCCAGGTTTTCTCTACTACTCGGCCGTCTCGCTTGGCATCTTCATCTCGCCCATCCCGGGTATTCTTCTCCTGTGGTTCCGGCCCGAGTGGTTCAAGTACTACAACCTCGCTTTCGCCATTCCCTCGATCGTCTACGGTCTTCTCGTCTTCCGTTTCTGGGCGAAGGCCTCCTATGGCATGAACGTCCAACACGTCATGCTGATCCAGTCATACGCCTACCTGACCGCCATCAAAGATCGGCTCTTTGGAATCGAACTCTTATGGGCAGCGTCAGGTGATGCCAAAGCTCACAAAAGTCACAAGTACCGCAATATGCGCATCCTGTGCTGGATGTGGACGACGATCGTAATGGGAGGCATGATCAGTGCCGTCACCTGGAGGTTGCTGCATGGGTTTCCCTGGTATAACCCCATCCCATTGATTGTGCTGAATCTTTACAATTTGTACGTGGCACATCGGTTCATGTTTTGCAACTGGTAAGACCTGGAGGGAGTGAACATTGACTTCCATGCATTGTGGAATGGACGGGGCTGGGAGACAAGTCAATGTGTTAGGCTCTTTCCCGCGTTTCTAGGTCTTTTTTCTAGACGACCAGTGCATCATCTGATTGAGGAATACACACGCCTCCGGTATTAGCCGCTGAGTGCAAATAATTCTCTACGGGTATATAATGGACACCTGGACTACTGGAGGACATACAGCATAGATATATTCTTAATAGATTAATAGACTCTTTTTACGAACCTCCCTTGCGGACTATCAAAGTGTTTTCCCATCAACCTGAGAGCCTTGTCCCATCTGGAAGAAGATATTGAAGAGAACGTGTGAGGGAAACAAATATGACGGCGCACGTTTGATCAGCTATTATAGGATATATGACCTCGTACCTCTGAAACAAGCCTGTACAAGATTTCTCCTTTGATAAATGTGATAAACCGCCAACTGCTTAATTCAAAATCGATCTTTTCAACCTAGAGTCCTTGTGTGGCTGTTCTCAGTCCCCAAAATATACGCATGTTTTCTTTGCAATCAGGCGGTATTGCATCAACTTTGTTGGTCGAGCTATGTTGGCACTTTTTGCTGACCATAAATTATCCTTTTCCTCGCTGTCCGGGGCAACTATGCCGGCTCTTGCTGTCTGCTAGTGGCTGCATCTACTCTCATCGGTCGCCTCAACAACACTAAACCTCCTTGGAAGTGGGTCGATATTGCTACCATTATCGTTGTAGCCAGCTTTGGTCAGCATTCTTAGCACGTTGAGGACACGGGGCTTGGTACATCTAGTTTGTTTAGCATTGCTGGCTTAGTCCCATTAAAACCTTGAAGCGCTGATGACTTGATCTGCATCTTCCTTCATTCAGATGGTACCAAAGTAGAACCGCCACTCCTTTTCCACCTAGTCTCTTGGAAATGGCATTCAAAATGTTTTCTTTTAGCATACTTTACAAGTGAAGGTATGGCTCTTTTTTGGTCCACAAGACTTACCAGGCAATGATTTCGCCTGAGAGAAGCAGCTTAATCTAGGCTTTAACCAAATCTGTTAGTTGGCAAAGAGGAGGCAGCAGGTTCACAGGCAACGGTCTTCGAAAACAGCTTTGGTTTGTGAGCTGAAGAGAATTGATAATTGGTGGTTGTATTGTGAGATTTTGGTTCTTCAAGATGCAAAGTACCTAAGCTGATTTTGTTGGATAGCTAGTGGGTCTGAATACTGAGAAAGAGGGCATGTCTTATAACTGATGGTGCAACCATTTTCCTTTTGAGTCGCCTGAATGGTCCGGCCCATTATTCTTCCACATCGTCGGTGCCGTCCCCGGTCCCATTTGATTTAGCTCCATCACCTTCGACCTCAGCTGAGTCTCGTGAGGTAGTTGCTGAGCCTGTCATACTGGTGGACGAATTGCTATTCAATGGCCTTGGTCCTACAACATTGACAGAGATCAATGGTGTTATAGTGTAAGCTCTACATATTTTGGGCCATCTCGGACAGCGATCGTGGTGCTGAATTCAATAGCACAATAACTATGTAAGTGAAAACAAGTGAAGTAAGTTTAACCTTTCTCAAAACTTGCGTAGAAACCCCTTTATAATAGGTTAACATGAGACCCAATGTGCTCTTCTGTGGAGACTATTCAGCAAACTCTGTAACAAGACAACCAAACAAGATCTTATCCATCCATCTCTGGTTATCCAAAGTTTAACAGTGTAAATATAACAGTGTAAAATCTGGGCGGAGATCGTAAAAATCTCATCTCCGTTTATGGCTGTCTATACCAGCATGGAATCTTTTCATATCCTACTGGGCTACTGGACTTGCATCGAATGATAAAAAGTATCGTTGCCTTAGCTTGTTTTAAACACCGAGATTGTGTCTAGAAATGTTATGAGCGAGAAGCTGTTCATCAAGATATCATAGACAATCGATATCACCTTATCAACCTGTAGCTTGCATGAAGTCGAGGAATATAGAGTGATTTTTTCTTGGTCACTACCTAAGTAACTTCATGGTTGAGCAGTCCCAAGTTAGGTCCACTGATTGAGAATTTCTGGTTTCTAATACGATGCAAGGCTTCAAGAGTGAAGATAGGTATCTATCTATATAATGGGTCCCCCGTCACAAAAGCTTACACTATCAGCAGAATTCTTTTATTACTTGGCATCTCATATTCAGAATGTCTCATATGATTCTTGGTGATGAGGGTGATAGGTAAGCACTTGATATAAAAAGACTACTTTACCAAATCTTCAAAGCATGAGTTCCAATTATACCCCCCACATCCTGCTCAATGAAACGGGTGCTGATAGTTGCTCAAATCAGATCAGCATCGACCTGCAGCCTACTCATATAATTACCCTCGTCCGCCCATCCGGGGGCCGTCTACGTGTCTACTCTATGTTACACCTGTTGACATGTCTCTTTAATCATGAAGGCGTTCCTGTTATCGTCCCGGCCTACCCTGGGGCTCTCTGGGCTTTTCAAGGTTCCTCTGGAGTTTCCCGAGCAAGCACAGCGACGGACTCGAAGGCCTCTCTGATCCATCAATCAGCTGCATAGGGTCACCGCTGTGTATCCTGCTGACCCTGCCGCCACTGGCATTGGTAGAGCCGACGTTGTTATGGGTCTCTTATGAAAGCTCGAGAAATGCCCGCCACAGCGCCGAGGCCTCCATTTTCCGTGTTCAGTAGCGGTGATACGAGGGTCACGCACCAACCTTACCACGTGAATGGAAAGGTGCTTGGGAATTTTCCGCGCGGAAGTAGAGTCGCCGAAGGAAATTATCAATTGAGGGGATGTGGAGGCAGAAAATAGGTGGAATATAAATGAGGACTGACACTCATAGGTAGAGCTAAAGTTGGATGACTCAAAGCAAGTACACGTATTTTCGCGCGAACTATACTCGCAAAACCACTCTCCGAAGTGATTCTAATCTATGCATCCGTAATCCTAGAATCCCTTGACATACCCTGCTTCAGAACAATGGACCGTGAATTACTCGACTACCGGGGGTTAAACCTCAGTATAGTGAGGCGATGGGAATTGGTAGCAAGACGTCTGCCCGAGGATGTCCATTTCCAGCCCTGGGAGCTGCTCTATATACAATCGATAGGGCATGGCGATTCTGAGCACTTCCGAGTCTCTATGGAGAGCATTGGGTTTCTCATGGGAAACGTTCATGTGAAGTGTACATGTGCGTTTGCTCCTATATACTCCTTGGATGAACATCACAGGTGTTGGGTGTTAGGGCCCTTCCCTTCTCCGTCCTTTTCGGGTATAGCCATCCGGCTCGCTCTCCTCTGCCATGGGTTGTCATCGCCCCAACCGGAGTGCTTGGCCACCCTCTTGCTCGTCTTCACCGCCCCCTTCTCCAAGAACAGCCAGTCGATCTCCTCGAGGGTGAGATTAGACGTCTCAGGATAGCAGAAGTATACCAGCGGGACAAAGGCAAAGTTCAAGCACATGAAAATGAGGTATCCTTTCCAGGCCAGATTCGTCAGAAGCTAGTTTGCATTAGTTAAGTCGCCTTCCGGTGGAGAACCTCTGACCCACGGGGTGCACTCACGGTCGGTGTCACCATGACAACAAAGAAGTTCCAAAGCCAGTTTGACGAGATCCCGACGGCGGTTCCCTTCGCTCGGACATGGAGCGGCAGGATCTCGGGGACGTACACCCAAGGGATGCAGTTCGCAGTAGCCCCGAAGATCAGCTGTAGACCTATCAGCTAGCAACTCGGCGAAAACATGGTTGGATCCGCGAAGGGCAGCGTCACCATGTAGAGAAAGAAGAAAGCCACGCTAGCCGAGGAGGTGCTCTTGGCCACGCGCCCTCCCCTGTCCTGGAAACTGAGCAAGATCGCGATCATCATCATGCAGACCCCCAGGCCAAAAGAGCCCCACATCATCGGTTTGCGTCTGCCGTACTTGTCTAGAAAGAAGGTGGGGAAAAGCGAGCCGATGAAGAACATGGCGTTGATGACGCCGCCGAGAAGAAGCGAGAGGTTCCGCGTGAGCCCGACGTTCTGCTGCAGCACGGAGGTGATGTAGTAGACGACGAGGTTGATGCCGCCCATCTGGTTCATGAACTGCATCCCGTAGGCCAGCAGCACGCGCCTGCCGGTCTGGACCTCGTCGCGTCTGAAGAGCTGCGACCACCGGTATTCGCCGTGCTCGCGCTCGACTTTCAGGGTCTGGAGGACCTCATTCTCCTCTTTGCGGATCTTGGGGTCGTCCGGCGGCAGATCGTAGACTTTGCAGAGCACGTCCAGGGCCTCGGCGTCTTTGGCGTGCGCGTACAGGTACCTCGGTGATTCGGGCAGTCCGAAGACGAGCACGATGACGGCCTATGCTTCTGATGATCAGCCACAGAAAGGGAACAAGGAAGAAGAAGAAGATTTGTCGGGGCTGAGGGAATTGTCCCGTACAAAGGCAAACAGAACCTGGCAGGCGATGGGGAGACGCCAGGCGACGGAGGCCGGGCTGGTCACGAAGCTCATGCCGTAGTCAAACCAGTAGGCAATCTCGATGCCGACGCCGACAAAGAGCGGCTCGGAGGAGACCAGACGACCTCGTTTCGAGGCTTCGCAAAGCTCCGACTGGTACATGGGCACGGTGCTCGTCTCGATGCCAGTGCCGATTCCCGTGATATAGCGAGCGACCATCATGTGCGGGATAGTGAAGGCAGATGCTTGTAGAGCCCCGCCGACCTGGCAAGATGGGGTCAGTCTCAAGCCTGTTGCTCGCGGGCTTCCATCTAGGTATCTAGGTAGGGATGGATGAAAAAGACTGACGATGATGAATACCATTGCTATCCACATGGCCAGTCTTCGACCGGTCTTTTCGCAGACTGCGAATGCCAGGATGCAACCGGAAAAGGCCCCGAGGTTGTATATAGAGACCTGGAAGCAGTCAGTCAGGTGCGACGGTGGGTTTCCGTGGTGGGACGGAAATCGACTTGCGATGATGCCCTCGAGAGCGGAGTCTGGGTGGCCAAAGGTACGTATCCAGTCCTCGTTCCCGACGATGCCCGAAAACACGCCCTGGTCGTAGCCGAAGAGAACGAATGCCAGCTGGCACGCGATGGTGATGGCGAGCCGCAGCCGGAACCCCCGGCCAAACCAGCCTGTCTGAATCATGGCGATCATGGTGAAGACGATGATGATGGCGTCGTTGGTTGGAGGGGTCGTCGGCGTCTCTTCCGAGCTTACGAGCTTCCATTCATCTCAGATGTCGCGTGGAAGAGAGGCTCCCTTGAAAGAACATCATGACATTTCATCACCCTTTTCTTTATAGAACGGTGTCGTAGTCTGGTACTCGGGTAGCTGGGGCAATCTGACTGGAGCGCATCAGGCGTCGATCTTTGAAAGCGTCTGGTTAAGTGCGTTGCATGATGGGTGGAAGCCCAGCATTGGTGCGAAGCTATTGGGGAGCGTGTCAGTGTTGGTTACCTAGGTAGTCAGTGTCAGTAGTCAGTGTCAGTAGTCATGCAGTCAGTATCAGTAGTCAGTAGTCAGTATCAGTAGTCAGTGTTAGTAGTCAGTGTCGACAGGTCTGAGGTGCGGCACTAAGTCAGCCTCGTAGAGCCGGATCTTGCGGCAGTTAGCCCTGGCCCTATCCTCCGCCACTGTGCTGTACCCCGCTCTTTCGGTAGTGCCGGGTGGAGCCCGGATGCGAGCCCGGATGCGGGGAAGCCTTGAAATCTGGGGAAGAGTCTGGGGAAAATAGTGGGGAAACAGTCTAAACGGTCATGCTTACTTGCTCGAAGATGCGAAGGAGCTCCGGACTTGCGGCATATCGGGACTCGGTATATACATAGGTACATACCTAGGTACATACATGCATACATACACACATAGGTACATAAATACATATATACATCATCGCCTTGCGCGGGAGAAATCAAAGCTGCTGGAGGCTCGTTATTTTAATTGTTTGTTTATTTCTTTACTGCTTTGTTTATTCAATAGTACACAGTTCAGTCTCTACGCACTTTCCAAAATCTCAGAGACTATCCCAAGACTGCCCCTCTGATGCGTGATTCATTATACCTGAGTGACGAAAACACCGCGCGCTCTCGACAGAGGCCCATCCTGGAACATGAGGAACGGCTTCCTTCCCCGCACGGATCCAAGATGTGCCCTTATTGAAGTTGATCCGATGCGCTGGTTTGACACTGCCGGCCGTGCTGCCGAGAGTGTCTGATCATACTCCGATCTGGACCTCTTTCGGCCAAAAAGGTGTGCCCCGCGAGCCACCCCTGGCTTTTTATTTTTTTTATTTTATTACTTGTACTTTTGCGAGTATGCACTGACCACGTCCACTAGCCAAAGAATAGGCGTACCTAGTGGTTCGACCTGAACGCAAGCTTCCTTTGCAACACAACGTCCATATCAGTTGAACCTTCAAGGGATAAAAGGATCCTACGTTCATGTTCAAGTCCATGCTCAAGTCCACAAGTCCAAACGACGTCTGGGGGTACAATCTGTGTCCCAAGAGCACAATATACAATACAATAACTACTACACGTTACCAGGTACGGACGCAGCAATGTGCTGGCTTGCCACCAAGATGATGCCAATGCAGATCCAAGGGTTCCCACCTCTCCTCTGCACGAGACAAAAAAAGCCAGGATTTTGTTTACGGACACGTGTGAGCAGGTTGGGCGCCCTGTGACCATTTGCGGAGCACCTGGCGCTTGCTGCCCGTAAATCTCAACCCAAGCCTAGCTTTTAAGGTAAAAGCTCCTAATAAAGTCAATTTGCCAACTTTGATGCATGGCCAATCAACATGGCCAATCAACATGGCCAATCAACATGGCCGCGTACTGTGAAACACCTTCCCATCGACATGTTCCAATGCGTACTACCGACAGAGATATACCAACCAGATTGGGCTCTCTGCCCTGTCCTTTTCCAGCAGCGTAGCATTCCTGGATGTCACCTGGATGTTACCTGGACATTGCATGCACATTACGAAGTACATACCTACGTACCAATCACGTCCCCCGCCATGTTGGTACAAAATGCCAAGGCAGAGTGCAGCTTCTCCAAGATCACATCCAAGGCTTGATTCGCCAACACCACCACTATGCAGGATGGAAACATATCGGGAGCAGAAGTTTATCCGCCAGGGTTTGACTCGGGTCGCGCAGAGTGCAGCAGCATATCGACTACTACAAGATACGAAGGGGGACATCAGGGGACATCACCATAAAAATCCGTGACACCACTGCCCTCGTCCACCTATGCGTATTGACAAGACGGAAGCAACTCCTGCTTGCTCTTTTTCTGTGGCATACCTATCTGCCCGCCGCACAGTCACTGCCTATCGCGCGCACTAGTATCTCGGTAGGAATCACCACCCAAGTCCTGGCACCCAAGTCCTGGCACCCAAGTCCTGGCACCCTCGCGCCGACTGGCACAGTCATGGACGATCGCATCAGACGAGGCCACGGGCCCGGCGAGACGCGGAGAAACTCGAAGGGGTCGATACCTTCCGTGGACAGGATAGAGATGGCCGAATACGCCAAGGGGCCGCTGAGTCCTACCTATCACGGAGACAGACCTTCATCCGCGGCACCGGTTGTCGATGATGAGCCGGAGCCTCAGGTCTCGATGAGTACCGTCATGGCTGTCTTTGTAAGTCCCGGGAACAACCAACAAGCATGGCGACGAGTCAGAAAAGGAAAGGAAGCATTTGGACTAACAGTCACGGACAGTTCATGGGACTCTCGTACGTGCCCTCGATCGCGGCCGGTCTTCTCTTGCCCACCGGCATTCTGCAGCAGATTGGCCAGGAGCTCGGTGACACGGAAAACATCATCTGGATCCCCGGCGGCTGGTCTGTAGCATCGGCCGTTGCCTTCTCCATCGCTGGTGGTGTGTCTGATATTTTCGGCCGAAGATGGGTGCTCATGTCGGGTCAGGTGGTGACCCTCGTTGGTGGTGTATGGATTATCCCGATCAGCATGCTGTATCACGATCACGGGCACAGCAACGTCGCTAATAGCGGACACAGATCGTGGGAGCTACTGCCAACACGACTCTTAACGTGGCTGCTGGATCTACTATCATCGGCTTCGGCGCTGGAGTCGTCTTTGTCGGGTACCCTGGGATCTCGGAATTGTTGCCAAACCGCTATCGGTAAGTGTGGATGAGAGATGTGAACGGAAACACTCGAGACGTTGTGGAGGAGCTGACATATCGCACAGCGGAATCGGTCTGGGCTGGACCGAATTCTGTATCAACATCCCGTGGGGATCCCTCAGCGTGTACCTGGCCACCCTTCTTCTGATCCACGCCAGCTGGCGATGGTGTTACTACATTGTCATCATCTATTCAGTCGTCTGTATCGTTGGCACCTTCGTCTTCTACTTCCCTCCCTCTCGCCCGCAGCACGACTACGAAAAGTCTCGATGGCAAGAGTTCAAGGAGCTCGACTTCATCGGCCTCCTCCTATTCGCTACCGGTCTGGTCGTCTTCCTCGTCGGGATGACCGATCTGGGTCACGCGAATTTCTCCATCACCAGAGTCGCCACGACCACCAGCATCGGTGCTGTCGTCTTCCTGAGCAGCTTTGCTTACGACTTCACTCTGGCGAAGAATCCCATCTTCCCCTTGAAGCTTTTCGCCATGTTCCGCGAGTTCACCGTGTACCTGCTGCTTCTGTTCATCTCCGGCATGGTGTGGCAGGGCATAGTCTCCCTCGCGCCCCAGGGCATGCTCTTCATGTTCACCAACGACCCTATCCAGATCGGCATCACCATGATACCAGCCACCTTCTCGGGCGTGCTGGGAGGCTGGGTCATGCCCAGCTTCGTCCACATCTTCAAGCACATCAAGTACCAGATCATCTTCGCCCTGTTTCTGCAGGCCGTCTTCACCGGGTGCTACGCCGCCGTGATCCCCACCAACAAGATGGCCTGGAGCGTCATGCAGCTCTTCGGCCAGAGCTGCTTCACCTGGGTCACCACGCTGGCCTACGTCTCCTCGGGCCTGTTCGTCCCCGTGGAGGAGCTGGGCGTGAGCGCCGGCCTGCTGGGCACCTTCCGCAGCGCCGGCGGCTCCGTCGGCAACGCCGTCTTCTCCACCATCCTGACCTCCGTGGTCAACCGCCACCTCGCCGACAACGTCGCCGCCGCCGCCGTCGGCGCCGGCTACGACCCGGCCAACCTCGCCGCGCTCATCCCCGCCGTCATCCAGAACGCCGTCGGCGCGCCCCTCGCCTTCGCCGGCGTGCCCGGCGTCACCCCCGCCGTCATGGCCGCCACCAGCACCGCCTTCCGGGAGAGCTACGCCACCGCCTTCCGCACCGTGTTCTACTCGTGCATCCCCTTCGGGGTCGTGGCGATCGCGTTGGCTCTGTTCATCAAGGATGCGAGCCACCTCCTCACCAACCATGTCGCGGTGAAGCAGGAGAAGGAAGTGCTTGGCGGAGGTGATCGCCAACCGCAGGTGAAGAAGGGTGACTATGGATACACGGTGTAGCACACCACGTACCGGGCTGACCAAGAACACGAAGATGGTGGGCCAGAAACGAGTGGACGAAGGAAGCATGCTCGGCTTACGCGGAAAAGGAGTTGCACATAGTTGATTGTACCTTGGTTATAAGTTGACCACCTGACATGGGTAGTATTCCGTTCCGGTTCAATGCCCATCTCCTCGCCCCGCATGAGTCCGTGAGTTCAGGAATAAAGGGAACATGTTGCCATCGATCCAGTCCATGACAGCAGGGACTCGGAAATCACTCAATAGACAATTGGCCCCGATCGGCATCTCGCAGCACACGGAGAGGGGATTTTCAATGTTCCTATGGAAGAGGATGCCCTAGAGTAAAGGAAACTGTCTTGGTCAGATCAACTGATTTAGTAGAACAGAACTGATGGGGATTTCTCATGCATTCGGATGGCCGGGACGCGGAAGCTTGCTGTACTTTTTGTATGTTGTCAGTACGGTCTGAGAGCATGAA
Source organism: Juglanconis oblonga (assembly GCA_003012965.1). NCBI lineage: Eukaryota > Fungi > Ascomycota > Sordariomycetes > Diaporthales > Juglanconidaceae > Juglanconis > Juglanconis oblonga. Next base: position 193,738 of record MUZH01004362.1, on the reverse strand, counting down.
GAACATTTGATCGTATTAATACAAATTCAAATACTGTATTGGACAGCGAGGAGGAGGAGTTGTGCGTAAGCACAGACCACCCCACTGCTCTATAAAAACGCACCGAATTCAGGTGCGTAGATAGATGACTTCAGTTTGGGAAATACAACCACGAGACACAATGATAAACTGACTACAACTGCTCTGCTTTCCTACATCGTGGAACTATTTATTGTTTGCATAGGCCCGCCCCTCTTCCCCCTTGCTGACAGCTGACTGAGGTACGTTCTCGAAGACATTTGGTCCACCTTTATTCACGCTGTTAGATATGAGAAACCTTCCACCCGTCTCTTCGCGTACTACAACTCAGTTCGATACACACACACACACACACACACTGGACTGTAAGCATAATCAATGTCGATACTATTATCATTCTCTATCATGATATTCCACCTGCTCAAGCGTTTTTCTCGTGAATAGGTGCTGGGCCTTAGGGTTGGTTAACTATGTACATTCCATGGACGGTTTGAGGCCGCACTCCATCCTTCGAACCTTGTCCTTGAAAATGGCCTTTGTGACATCTGTGTCCAACTCGGATGAGAATGCGACCTATGAATCCAGCAGACCTTGCTTCCACTTCTCACGATTCACTTGAACCAATCAACGAGACATCTTGCTCCCCTTCAGACTTGACAGACTCCCCCGAGATCACGATCGTCATCTTCCATCTTAGACTGTGGGTGTGCTTGATGCACCAGGTCGTGAAGCTAGGGTGTATGTTCTGGAGGGAAGTTCCTGGTGCCCTTGTCCCCATGACGGTGGGGCCGGTGCGATGAATCCGCAGGTCCAACGAGGTGCCAAGGTCGACGGGTTCACTGGCCTCCTCATCCCATGTGATAGGCAAGACAAGCAGTTGCTGTGCCAGGCTGTCTGATTTGGCCTTGTTGGTTTTTCTTCTTGAGGAATGAGGACCAGCCTCCGCTTCAGATGGGCTGGGGTGTGTGTCCTTGACGTAGGTGGGAGGTCTCTTCTTCTCCATTGCCACCAAAGAAGCGGGCGGTTCCTTAGGAAGTGTGAAAGAATCTTTCTCTTCCTGGGTGGCAAGGCTCTGGGCCTCCGCTATGAAGGCCCCGGAAGTCTTTGAGGCATTATCGGCGAGCGAATCGATCTCTCGATCCTCCTCCGTACTCTCGATCCATTTGAGCACATCCTGAGACTTCTGGCACTCTGAATTCAAATCCGCCCGCTTCTCTCCCAGGCTTGTGGGAAAGGGAGTGGTGATGGACCGGTTCAATATCCTGTCTGGAAACACAATGTTGTGCTTCACTTTGTCCCGGGACATGTAAAATTCTAACTCTCCTGGAGCTATGACCATGGTGCGTGCAACGAGGATGAGTTCCAGTGACTTAATATGGGCTGTGCATTGCCCACCATGGAGCACCTCACTGGTATGTTGGCGCTGGGGCACAATTCGGACTCGGAAGGGGACAGGCAAAGGATTGTCTAGCTGGATGACCCGCGGAATATCAAGCTGGAGGGAAAATGAGAGCCGGGGCACTCGAGCCAGCTTGAGAAATTGCTGAGACTTTTCCTTGAAGCTTAGATGGGCATCCTTCTTGCCTGGAACAAGACGATAGGTGCTGACAGAGTGTTCCTGTGAGGACCGCTTGAGATCGAAGGAGGTCAATGGATCGGGGACGAGCGGTCGAAGTAAGATGGGCAGTAATGCTTTGGATGAGCCGCCATGCTTGCCCTTCCGTACAAGAGAGGCCTCAAGGTGGTACTCGACGTAGGTCTCGAAGCTAGAGCAGTTTCTCCAGTGGCTTCCGCTGGCAGTGAAAGAGCCCTGGAGGGGTGTTGTTTCGATGGCAGCGGGCTCTAGAGATAGGAAGCAACTCTCAGGCTCGGTGTGCTGGCTGAGAATGGCTTGAGGGGAAGGGTGGAGAGGTATTTCGATGGCGAACTCCCAGGTCTGTCCAGGTCCACCTTGAGGAATATGGACGGGGCCGTCGTAGAGTTGTTTTTCCACCTTGTCGAAGTGGTTGAACCTCCCGCGATAGTAGCTCGTGTACGTCGTGTTGTAGACCACTCTTGTTATCCCAACACGGGCCTTGGTGCGGCCGAGAAGGCAGATTTGGACGGTGACCATGGGTGAGACGGTCGGAGCCTTCCGTCTGACAACACGACCTGTTATGGTGTCTCCGGGCTGATGCAAGCGGCCGAGACTGTCTATCTGTATTTCCAGGTCTCGGTCCGATTTCTCTTTGGTTTGTGGCATTTTCAAGGTAAGGTTGGCGAGGTCTGACTAGGGGTCATGGGATGTTCAGTAGGAAGACATTCAGTAGGAAGATACTCTTCAGAAAGGAGGGTGATCCGAGGTGTTGATGATCCAATCTCAGCAAGGAAGTGTGATAAGGGTCACACCTCAGCCTGTTTAGCACTGGTACTACTATATCGAGGAAACCGCGTCCAAGGTCCGCCTGCACCGCAGTCAAACACGTCAAGACTCCCACACGACCGTCATTATAGCTTTCGCGTTGGTCGAGTCGCTATGGGCAGCCGCCTTCAACGCCAAGATGGTCGTCCTACGAGACAGCATGAAGACAGCATGAATACCAGCCAGCCGGTTAATCGCCAGAACAGCTTGTGCCATAGAACTATAACCGTATTGGTCTAAGAAGAAGAGTAATCTTGGAAATAGTCCTGAGAACAAACCTAAGACGGATAAGGAGGCTGATAAGGTGGAGAACTTGTAAAGCAAGAGCAGCAGCACACCCCCTCTGGTCTCGTGTCGTGTTTATGGAATCTTCAGCGGTCTGTGGAAGCCAAAGAACAAGGACGGGAGCCCTGCGCGTCTATATCTCGTGGAGTGACTGCAGACAAGGTCCAGTAATCCTAAGACGCCGGTAGCTAGTTGATTTTGAATATTGCCTCGCTTCATCACCGTCGAACGACGCTCCGTCCTACTCAAACCCAGAAGTACCTATCTATGTAGCGCATTCATCTACGTTCCCACCGAGAATGGCACCATGTTCTTCTTGGACGTCAAAACGCCAACCAAATCCATCCTCTACCCTACCCAGCTGGATATCCTTCAGCCGCCTCAACAACTCGTGGAATACTGGCCCACCCTCCAGCTGCTCGTCGCTCAGATACGTCACCGTCTCCGTCTCCGAATCAGCATCGACAAGCACTCGCGGGCTAGCCGACAGTTTGGGAGCCTCTGGTTCTTGTCCTGAGCCGTTGACAGCCGTGTTCCGCCTCTGCCTCCGCCTTGTGATAGAGCGTATAGGCACAAGTGCCAGCCCGGTCCCAGCGCCCAGAACCTCACTGAACTCGGGCAGCTCGGTATATGGAATCCGCCGCCTCTCTACCCGGAAGCCGCAGATGCCCGACGCGATGTGCTGGACGCTGTCGCTGGTGACACCATCAATGACGCACGGGGAGTCAGGAACCACCAGCGTCACGCCGCCGCCGCCGCCGGCGTCGTCCCCCGCGGACCTCAACCGCACCCCGATGAAGGCGCACGTGCTGAACTCATCCACCTCCTCGTGCCGCGCGCTGTCCAGATGCAGCGTGATGCCGAACCCCTCGGCGCGCGCGCGCCCGCTCCACCGGAACACGGGCGCGTAGTTGCCGCCGACCTTGGCCCCGCCGACGCCCCGCGGCGCGGCGCGGTCAAAGTCGTCCAGGACCAGGGCCGCGACGGGCCGAGGCGCGTCGTGGACGCCCGCGGGCGTGGGCGCCACGAACACGACCAGGGTGTACTCGTCCGAGGGCGAGGGCGGGAGCACGGCGCTGGTGCCCAGCAGCAAGGGCCGGACGTACAGCGCGCCGCCCGAATCGTGGGGGGGGACGTAGGCGGCGTTCAGGGCGACGGCGGCGCGGCATGCGGATACGAAGAGGTCCGTCGGCACGGGTGGCATCGACAGCACCGCGGCCGAGTGCTGGAAGCGCTGGGCGTTGCGGTCCGGTCGGAAGAGCGTGATGGCGCGGTCGTCGGGTGTGCGGAAGGCCTTGAGCCCTTCCAGGGCCTGTTGTCCGTAGTTCAGCGCGGGGATCATGCCGTGGATGCGCAGGTATGGGTCCCGGATGAACTCGAGCGGTGTCCATTTTCCCGTGGTTTTGGAATAGGTTGACTGGACATGTCCATTCACTGGCGAGACATGTCAACGACTGCTTAGACGATCTCGAAAGTGGATTCCAGGTACTCCAGGTACTTTACTGCTTGAGCTTTACGCACCTTCGTAGAGTTTTGCCTCCTTAGTATTGGTCCATGGAATCGTACTGACCGGAGGTGGAGGATATGAAGCCATGCTATCGTGGGCTCCTCTGTCTATGGTATTCTCTGTGAAATTCATACGCCCGAGTAAACTCCAGACAGGTGAGTGAAGCTGTGGAACTTATGGGCTCGTGGAAATTCAGGTTTTGTGTCTTGGAGAGAGACTGGGCATTCTCGAGACGGGCTACCTCCTACAGGATCTGTTTGCGCATGTCAACTGTTCGGACTGCCGAGATCTAAGTACATCGGAATTCCGACAGACGGCGTTTTCTCTTGAGTTATGAGGGCAATATTGATCAACAGACGCTGGAGTGCATGCTTCACGAATGACCAATGCCGTCCAAAATGGCGTGGATTGTTCACTAGTATGTGCCGTGACTTACTTATCCTCCCTGAGACCGAGATGGAAAAAGATCAACAAGGATCAGATAGATTTACTTATATTTATCATGGCCTTTCTTTATAGTTGGGCTCATTTTCCACTGTGCCATGTTGCATACTGAAATACTTATTCTACTTCCGATATTCACATCAAGACCCGTCAGACTCTATCCGAGAACTTCTTGTATAATCAGAGCTAGAAACATTGACCATGATCGCCCCTGTAATCAATTCAGAGCGTGCGGTTGCGAGGATCTTCAACTCGGCCATCGCAGCCGCAGCCATCGGCGCAGCGTGGGAGGTAGGCCTGCTCGACGCAGTGAGAGATCAAAAGACGGTCGACGTCCGCACCTTTGCGGTCAAGAATGATCTGGACGGTGACTCGGTGCAGGGCCTGGTCAGCGCCCTCGCCGTCGTCAACGTGCTCGAGCGTGAGCCGGAGAAGGGCACTGTCACGGCGGGCCAGCTGATGGATGAAGCGTACCGGACCAAGTCGCTTTTCCACTGGCTGGCGCTGGGATCAGGAGGGCTCTTCTCACGCATGTACGTTTGTCGAATCTTCTTTTTCCACCGCTTGTGTCTGCCGCTAAGCAAAACAAAAAATAAAAAATCCCACAGGCAGTACGCCCTCCCCAACAAGAATCGCACGGGGACCTACTACTCGCGAGACCCCACCGCCATCAGCTACGCCTGCGCCGAAGCCAACAAGCAATTCTTCGACCCCGTCTTTCTCCCCGCCGTCGACGCCCTCGCCGCCAAGCACCCCTTCCGCGCGGTGGCGGACCTCGGCAGCGGCAGCGGCGAGCGCCTGATGCAGATCCTGGAACGGCACCGCGCCGCCACGGGCATCGGCATCGACATCGCGGGGCCGGCGGTGCGGGCGGCGGCGGCCGAGGCCACGCGACGCGGCTTCGACGGCCGGCTGTCCTTCACCGAGGGCGACGTGCGCACCATCGGCGCCCGCCCCGAGTTCGCCGCCGTCGAGCTTCTCACCTGCTTCCTCATGGGCCACGACTTCTGGCCCCGCGAGAACTGCGTCGCCATCCTCCGCAAGCTGCGCGAGGCGTTCCCCGCCGTGCGCCGCTTCTTCCTGGGCGACACCACGCGCATCTTGTTGAATACCAGCCCCAGGGACTCCCAGCATGCCGTCACCGAGGAGGACGTACCCATCTTCACGCTGGGGTTTGAGGTTGCGCATGCGATGATGGGGGATTATGTGCCGACCATGGATGAGTGGGAGGGTGTTTTTGCCGACGGTGGATGGAGGTGCGCCGAGAGACATTTTATTCAGCCTCCGTCTCTGTCTGTGATCTTTGAGCTGGAGCCTGCAGTCTAGTCAGTGAGTATAGTATCGTTGCATAATTTCTAGGCAATACTGTGAATACGTCTGTGGTGGAGGACGGTTGACAGCCTACCTATATAATCTACTTGCCGAGGGGCCAGAACACTCAGCAAATACATCAGTATCTGCCAGTTTGAAATCCCGAAACATCTGTTTTTCGATATGAATTTATTTAAAAGATGATCAGAGTCTCATGTAGGAAGCCAGAAGCCATCCATGGATGACAACTCCTGTCTAGAAGTCGAATCTCATAAGGTTTACACTGGCTGGGTATTAATAAAGGCCGAGCTGTACCAAATACCCCTCTTTTGGAGAGATTTGTCTCCAAATTTGCTGCTATTGATACTTCACATCAACGTTACGAATAAATGGTTGCGTGATATAAAATGATGTTCCTGTTGACAGCAATTCTCCCAGGGCAAATGTGTATTACATGGCCCCGTTCGACTTCAGCTCCTGGCTCTCAGGGAGCGGCGACCGTTTGATGCCCAACTTCTGGTCCAGAAACTGGAACGTCCTCTGGTTTGCCAGCCTCAACGCACCCATCTTAGCCTGCAACGAGCCTTGACCAGGCGTCGTCGTCATCCACAACTCTTTATCCCTCTCAGACAAGCTCACCAGCTCCTGGTACACACGCATCGTATGGTGGTCCGCCTCCAGATACAGAGACTCAGACGCCCCCGAGACCAGAACCGGGCACTTGACGCGCCGCAGATAGTCCCCGCCCAGGGTGTACGCCTTCATGGCCTTCATGATGCGCGCGGGCTGCGAGCCGCCCTCCCCGAAGAAGGCCCCCGCCGTCGCGATCTCCCAGCGCATCTGGAACGACAGCCGCATCATGACGCCCACGGCGGCGTCGATGAGCCCGTCGCTGACCCAGCCGCGGTCCCACGCCCCGAGCATCGCCGGCGACGCGTGCGCCGTCGCGAAGTCCCAGAAGCTGTACAGCGGGTCCAGCGACACGCAGGCTCTCACGCGCGGGTCTGCCGCCGCCCGCAGCGCGAAGTAGCCCCCCAGCGAGGCGCCCGCCATGGCGATGCGGGACGTGTCGAGGTCCAGCTCCGGATGCGTGGAGGCAAGGTCCTCGAGGAAGTCGAGCACTCGCCCCACCACCACTTCCCAGTCCGGCCGCTATCCGCGTTTCGGAGTCAGCATTCTCCTGGGGAAGAAAAGAAAAGAAAAGGTACAGAGGATGGATTTGGGGACAATGGGGCTGGAAGACTGGGGGGTCTGCTCTCTGCACTCCAGTCCTGATCCTCCGACACGAATGTCTTAGGATTCAAACAAAACACAGTCAAAAGAGGAAGAACTCTCCCAAAGACATACCATCGTCGTGTCGTCCCGCCAGAGCTTGATGCCCTGGCCAGGGCCCTCGAAGGTTAGCACCGCGTAGCCCAGCTCCGGACCGGCGGAAGGGTGCATGTAGAACAGTTCCTCCTGGAGGGCGTCGGCGCCTCCGCCGCTGATGAGGACGGGGATCTTTCCCGGGAGGCGGTTCTCTTGACTGGGGAGGTAGAGGTGGGCCGGGAGCGTGCTTGTGGCTTTGCTTCTGGGATCGTAGGGGATGTCCAAGAAGTGGACGGGGTGCGTGAAGAGCGCCGCAGCCTTGCGGAAGATGGCGTGGACCTCCTGGACGATGACACCCTTTCGCTTGTCGCCCGCCAGAAGCATGTAGCCGCTTGCGCGCGTGTAGTTGGATCCGCGCAGGTAGGCGTTCCGGGCGGCGACGCGATCGCCATTCTTGTGGGCGGTCTCGGCGAGGCCCAGGGCACGCTCGGCCTGGATCTTCCATGCGCGTCCCCAGCTGTCTGGGTCGCCATCTCTGATCTCACCCACGGCCTCGAGAACCTCTGCAATGTCGGAGCCGCCATAGACCGCCGTACCCAGAATTCGGACGATCTCGAAGTCGAAGAACTGGCCTTCTACATAAAGGTTTAGCCCTTGTTCCCGTGACTGAGCGGAATGATTCCGGAACCTTTCGAAGGAGGTGGGATAGCAATTCGGAACAGGAAGAGGAAATTACTGACTGAAGAAGTGATGCATACTGCCTTGCTGCCCTTGCTGAGACCAATGGTGCAATTTCTACCTTCTAACTTGACACGATTGGTGATGTTGTTGATCAGACTAGCAAGCAAGGAATCTACGATACAACTAGACAGTAGCGAACAGCTGTCCCATGCTGGTGTTGCTCTGATCACTTGGGCAGCCCATAACGGTCAGTACTCCAGGTTCGGCGTTGGGCACAGAAACAACCTCTCTTCGGATGTCCGATACCATCTGCAGCTCCGAGAGTTTGTGGATCCTTTCGGCATGGCGCTCGAGAATCTGGATATTTAACCCGTCAAGCCTCTTCATAGAACTGCAGGTGTTTTTGGAGCACAAGGATGAACGCTAGACTAGAACAAAAGAATTATGACGTGCTTTGTCTCCTTCGTATATACCTAGGTACCTATATATATATATATATTATATATATATATGTATGGGCAGATGGGTACCAGGTATTTTGGGCTATCCTTTGCGGCATGTCTCTGGCCCATGTTATGATGATACCAATAGATGGACAAGAATACAGTGCTCATTAAATCTTTGACACATGATTTCTCCATGTAATTGTTCGTAAAGCTTTGGAAGAAGTCTCCTTCGCTGGTGGCTATAAGACCTTTGAAACCTCTTGTCCCTACCTCCCTAGGTACCTCACTATCTGCCTAGTAGGTAGGTACGAGGTAGGCATTACCAGCACAACAAGGCATTGGCGAATGATTAACTGTACATGTCAAGGTGCCTTTGCATATGACTACCAAGTGGCTTACCGGTCTGGACCTCGTTCCTGTAAACCCCACTCTACCTGGGTATTGCCAGCAGAGCAATGCATATGTGAATGGCTAGGTAATTAATAAGGACCCAAGGTATGCATGTCAACAAAGGTGCTTGCTTTTGCACAAGATGATCATGTGTCCTGCTGGAAAATCCCCACCCTACCTGGGAACATAAGCGACGAGAATGACTGAGAATCAGCACGCAATTCGGTGAGCCTCTTTCATATAAACACTGAGTAGCTCGATCCACAACTAGCATATGATGCAACATTGCGCCAATCCAGAACATTCCTCTTCAACATATCTCGGAATGAATCTGCAAATGGCCACTAGGTACTGCTGTAGCACGAAGCGTGCTTGATGGAATTACGTAAAAGACACAGCACAATCAAATGATATCTCTGTACAACCCAAGCTCCTGCAGAATGAGATCTCGGACTCTAGCATCATCACCAGCATACATCCCGCCCCCGCCCTCGAGTGTATTCTGGGTCTTCACGGTACGCCCATCCGTACTTGACCAAGCTCGTCTATGCACGTCAGACGCGTTCACACGTTCATCTGCATTCTGCTCTCAATCGGTGAGGGTTCTGGGCCACCGTTATAGGTAGATAGACGGTACGAGACCTGGCTCCTCCAATGAGCCACAGGGCAAATGCCCCTGATGCCAGACAGATGAAACCCTACCGTGCATAATCATCAATTGGGCCGTTCTGGAGTATGTGTAAAGATTAGAAAACTTGAATGCAGAGGCATTGACTGCTCCAAGAAGCCCAAGTACCAGTCAGTCCCATAAAGATCAGGCATCCCTACGGGATTCATAGGCATCACGAAGCAAAAGGTGAGTCGTCCGTAGGTTTGTCTTTTTGGCCAAACCCCTTCCCCCCCCCTCCCGCCTCTCTCTTGGGACAGAATCCAGCGGGGCCGGGCTTGGTGGTACCGAGATATTCATGCACAAGTACGAAAAAACAAACCACAGACGCTGAGACATGAAAGCCTGTGGCTGACGCCTGCGTTACCTTGCAGCTGAGGATCGGAAGGCGGGCCGTCACCCTCCCGTTCGTGCATATTGAGCGACTCCTGCAGATGCACCATGATGTGGGGAGAAAAGCTTGACATCTCCATCAGCTTACATACCACGGCAGTATGGTTGATGCTCAACTGATTGATGCACCTCTTACATTTCAACAAAGTACGTAGTCAGTCAAGTAGTGTACAACAAGAGCCTTGGTGCATACTATGCCTCCCCCCCCCACACCTGCGCTGACTACTCGTCGATCCACCCCGCTGCGCCACCATGCCCTTTGGACGCCATTGTCACCAACGTGCCTAGTCCGAGGGTGCATGGCACCTCTCCGGTTGGTCTATCAAGGTGGCATTCTGATACTTATAAGACGATTGGCTGCACGAATGATCTGCTGCCGAGTTGGCGTCACAAGGGATGGCACAGCAGCAAGACGAGGATGTGTATGGTGCTCGAGCGGCCTTGCCCGGTTGAGCTGACAGGTGGACGCTCATGTGCGCTGGACGCACTCATGGTGCTCGCTCCCGTCACCGAGCCGTGCCGTTGCGGCAGACAGCATCCTAAGGCATGAGCGCAGCCGCCTCGGAGGAAGGGGGGTACATGATTTATAGTATAGACTATACAGAAAGCCATGTACCCATATTGACTCAACGCTAACAGTTCCTTGTCAACATACGTCTTCTTGTGTACAATGCTTCTGCTCACTGAAGCCGTAGGAGGGGAATATCTGGAGGCCCAAGTCGACGCTGGAGACACCGCTTTGATGCACAGCTCTGGGTGGGTCCCACGAGTATAAAGGCTCATCGGTGGCGGAGAACCTCGCGCAATGGCGATGCTACATGTACTCGAGTGCTCTGCCAGGGCCAAATTCAACCCTGCACATCCAGAGTTAACCCGCAATGTCAGCAGCCGAAGACGACACCGGCGTCTTCAGCGTGGTCCAGTCGCGCCGCTTCGCGTGCGACCGCTGCCACAGGCAGAAACTGAGATGTGAAAGGAGCCCGGTCTTTGCAGGTGGTAATGTCATTATCTCCCTCGGGGCGTGCAGCCGCTGTGTGAAGGCTGAGGTGCCTTGCCAGACCACGACGCAACCGAGTACAGGACCATCTGCATCGGCTGCTGCTACAGGTTCGACCAACGGGACTAGTAGTGGTGGTGGTGGTGGTGCCGTCAAGAGGAAGACTCCTCCAACCGACGTGGTAGCAGCAGCTGCCGTGGACTCCTCATCATCGCACAGCGTGTCGTCGGTCTCTGGGAGTGCGCCCATCCTGCCCGTCGTCTCCACCCCGCCGGGCTTCCCAACGGGCCTCGGTCATGATGGTTCGCCCGACTGCGACAGTTCCATGCTTGATCTGAGCACAATGTCTTTCCTTGGCCAGTATCACTTCGACTTTGTTGGTGCGAGTGCCGACGACATCCACGGGGTCCCCAGAAGTGCCACGACACCCTCCGCATCGCTGAAACCTGTGGTTTCGAGTACAATAACACCGCCCAATGGACTGGGCGAGATCGAGGAGCAGAGGACCAAGGCCGGCGTCGAGTCTCAGTTAGGTGGCCTGGTGGACGTGGCCTACTTTGACAGCTTCGAGGCACAGCTGGGCGAGAGTCACAACACTGGCAACAACCGCCTGCCGACACCGGCAAGTCACCCCCAAGATGCCGTCACAGCGGTCACATCCACAGCAAAGAAGACCCAACTGGAACCGAGTTCTCCTGTTGGCTTGACAGACGAGTCCGAGACCGCCAGGACACGGCTGCTAGAGCTCCATTCTCTCCTCCTGAGCGAGTTGCACTGCGTCAGTGACACCGATCTGGCCCGAGCCTTCTTTTCGAATGAGAGCACCATTCTGCCGCAGACCGAGGGCGACGCGCATGTCTCGGAGACGACCAATGTCGTGGGCCGTGTGCTCTTCGCCTCGAAACGTCTCATTGACCTGCTGAACGGCTTCCGTCATCATGGCCCCTCTACTCCGACTCCTCCTCCTCAGTATATGATGCCTGATGTTGGTGGACCTGGCCGGTCGTCATGCTCCTGTGGTGCGGCCACCACCCACACCCGCAACCCATCATCGCCTTCTGCTTCCATGGCTCCGACCGTGACAAGTGAACGCTCCTCCACCAGTGGGACCTCGGCGCAATCATCCCTCGTCGAACTCCCGATGATCATATCCTTTCTCTCATGCTACGTCAACCTCCTCTCGGTGTACCGCGCCATCTTCGTGGAAGTGTACGAGGCACTCAAGTCGGCGGCATACGACACCACCGTGCTGACGCCTTCGGCGTCTTCCTTCCCTCCCGCATCCCAGCCCCGTCGATTCCAACCTGGCGGTCGTGAGCGCGGCGCGTCTATAGGCCTGCGAGGAAAAACGCCTTATAACCCAGGTGCAGCCACCAGAGAGCCGGAGGGATCGTTGAAGCGTGGGGAGAGGAAGCATGGACACAAAGTCAGGCGTCACAGCGGCCTCTTAGCGCAGCTCGACCCGCCGTCCATCACTCGGCAGCGCGTGCTGGGGATCCGGATCCAGCTTGAGGTCATGACACACATGCTCGACCAGATAGAAGACGCATGGGTGGGGCCCCTGGTTGACGGAGATGCCCAGCACCCACGTTCGAGCCAGGTGCAGAACACGATGGAGGCGGAGCTGTGCAGCCACCACTATCATCATCACACCCCCCAGCACCACCCTCAAGGTCGGGACGAGGACCCCAACTCAAGTGATACCGGTGGTCCCAGGTTTAATCTGATTAGAATGGATACCATGGAGGTGCTGCAGAGCATGTTGGCTCATGAAGGACTTACCGCTACCGACGGTAACCATAGGATGGGACTAGGAAGCCTGATGGAGATACTGGAGAACATTCGTGAGCTGTTGAGAACGACTCGGTTCACCTAGCTATTCTGATTCTGTAGATAAAGCGCAGCCTGACGACGGTCACACCTGTATCCTGATTTATCATCGTACCAGTGCCAGTACTGCTCTTGATGTGTAGCGCTTCATCCAAGTTGATGTGATGACTGGCAGCCGATCGAGCTGCCGCACCGCACCTCTGCCCTCGAATCCAAGCTGTAAGCATCAGAAGGGAGTCAGTCAGTGGAAATGTGATCTTGTTCCTTTGCGCACGTCTCAGAAAGGCCACGTGCCACACCCTCACAACTCAACTCGACCGGGACTGACCTGGGCGGCACCTCCCAGCTCTTCATCGCCGAGGCTACTCCTCTTTGGACGGACAAATCTCGCTCAGAACCAAATCTTCTGTGATTTCCGAAGGATCCTCGACCTCGAAGCTCTTGTCGGGGCTCAGGCCGGCCTCACCTCTCGCGACCTCCAGCACGGAACGCTTCATGAGGGGGTATAGCATGCGATTCCGGATGGCGTCGATGCCCACCCCGCTCGGGGGCGCTGGGCAGGTGAAGAAGAACAGAAGGGCGGTGGTGTTGTCATTGCGCGAGAAGCGGTAGAAGGTAAAGCGCGGCTCGGTGGGGGAGATTATCTGCACCAGGTCTGGGATGGTCGTCGGGTGCACGGGGCCGGGTTTCGAGGGGCTGGGGACGAGCTTGATGGTCTCCGTCTCGGGATCGACACTCTGCCAGTTGATTAGATGGATTTCGATGATGTTTCTCTTGGTATCGTCGTGTACTCACCAACATGACGAGACCAGTCTCCTTCTTAGCCAGCGCTTCCATCGCCTCCAGGACGTCCTTCCACACCGGAACGGTCATATGTCCGCTGAGACGGACCACTTTGACTTGAGCAGTCATCTCTAGATTGATGCCCGTATGTATTATGTATGTGGAAGATGGACGGTATGGAAAAAATCCGGAGCTTCGTGGAGGTCGAATGGGCGGTAGTAGGTAGGATGTTGAGACGTTGGGTTGTAGCTGGAGACGGACCCACCTAACTATTAGGAGGTACATAGGTACCGAAGTACGGCTGGGGAAGTACCGTGGTACAGCCCCGCGAACTGCGCCTACCACATGCCTTTGTGGAAAGAGGTTGTCGCATCCCTCTGATGCAGATATCTCCGATGCAGACCTATCTCTGAGTGTGCCTAGTACCACCAATTGTATCTCACCACTATAAGGCCAATCCAGACCCAATTGAAAAGCCTACTACTTATTAATAGTAATTGGTTGTATATAATAGCGCCTAGTTCTAGTCTGCAAACTACTATAGTAGCTAGCACTGGAGTCTCTACTATGCCTCGTATAGAGCCGCAATGCGAATTATTCCAACAGACTCCTTTACTAGACTAGTCTCGCACACCTGGGGAGACTAGCCACTATTACCCCCCCTCCTAGGGGCTCAGCTTTCCTCGCCCCTTTTCTATTCATTTAATGTCTCGAGTTCGATTTTGCAATTCGTGTCGGATTTTTATTTTGGATTTGGTTTCTTTTTGCTCTTGTCTTCACACTTGTTTCTCGTTGTATAGAACTATGCACCGATTCGTACGAAAAGAAAACACTGCCTGTATTAGAACGTATTTAGTTCGTACGAATCGGCCTATTATTAGTTTATAGTTACTCGCTTATTTACGCCTGGAAGGGCTATTTAAGCAGAGCCTCTAAGGGCCCTAGGAGGAAGGATTTTAGTCTTTCCTCCTCGTGCAACTTAGAACCTATTCGTTTCACCACCCCTATTTTGAGCTCCGTACCTGTACGGGGGAAGTTGTTCCGACAGATAGTGCTTATGACTCTAGTAAGTAAATATCGCACTAGCGATAAACCTCCGCTTATATAAATAGTAATGTCTCTACGAATAAGCAAAAGTACGTACTTACGGAGCTCGGCATATTGTATCTCCAGGCAGCTGTGTAACAACACTAAACAACACCTTCAGCCGAGCGTGGAATGAATGTCTGTTTCCTGTCATTCCCTTGTCACCTACGCAGCCCAAGGACTCGGTTCGATCATTCAACGTCTCTCAATCTCTCCCCCATTTCATCACAGACTACAGCTTCATTTACACAGCAACATGTCAGACCCAACAGGCACCAACACCACCAACACCACCAACACCACCAACACCACCAACACCACCAACACCACCAACACCACCATCACCGCACGTGAATCGCCCGGCGGCCCACCCCCAGGCCTGGGCCTCTACGCCAAACTACGATGGTCCAAGAGCCACCCCCCTTCCGACCCAACCGTATCCTTCGCCGGCAAGGCGGTGCTAGTCACGGGTGCGAACACAGGGCTGGGGTTCCAAGCTGCCGTCAAGTACGCCGCCCTCGGCGCCGAGCGGCTCATCCTGGCCGTCCGAACCGCCGACAAGGGCGAGGACGCCAAGCGCCGCATCCTCGAGCACACCGGAAGGGACAGCGACGTCGTCGTCGTCTTGACCGTCGACCTGGGAGACTTTGCCTCGGTGCGTGCCTTTGTACGCGAGCTCCAGAAGACCACGCCGACGCTCGATGTCGCTCTGTTCAATGCCGGTCTGGGCAATCCCGCGTATGAGACGTCCTCTGCGGGCTGGGAAATGGCGGTGCAGGTCAATGTCTTGTCGACGGCCCTCATGGCTGTGCTGTTGCTGCCCGTGCTTCGTGCCACGGCTGAGGCAAAGGCGTCACTCCCGGGGGCCACACCGCCCCACCTGACCTTTGTCAACAGTCATGCTCACAATATGGTCAAGAGGGAGTGGATCGGCGAGGACGGGAGCCTGCTCCAGGCAGCCAACGAGGAGGACGGCTGGGACACCAACAAGAGTTACGCCATGGTCAAGCTGCTGGGTATGGCTGTGATGCTGGCTGTTGCCCGCGCAGCCTCAGGCTCAGCGGCTGGGGCTAGCCTAGACCGGCCGCAGATCATCGTCAACGCTGTCTGTCCCGACCTCTGCAGGACTGAGCTGGGTCGTAAGTGGGGATGGTTCTCCAAGACCGTCGGTATGAACATCTTCTATGGCCTCTTTGCCCGTACTGCTGAGCAAGGGGCGCGGTCTCTGGTCAGTGCGACCGCCCTGGGACCTGAAAGCCACGGACGGTTTTGGCATCACGATATTCTGTATCCGTAAGTATCGCCAACTTTGACCCCTTTCCTTGGAGGTGAAAGTTAACTAACGGGCATCTGCTTTGTAAGCATGGGGGAATTGGCCCAAGACAAAGTTTTGATGCAGCAGACGTGGGCCGAAATCATGGACATTATCGTGAAGGAGGATCCCAAGGTCGGGGAAATCTTGGAAAAGACAGGTTGATTCTGTCGGCTTTCACCTTCACCATGTCTGGCGGATATGAGGGCCAAACGCGGGCTATCTTGACTACTTCTGGGTGACTGTGTCGGCAGATTTGGACAGAACTCTGTAATCATACACCAATCGTGCCTCGGCTTTCTGGTCTCCCTTTGTGGTGATGCAATACTTGCAGAACCGTCTCTCGCCATCCAATCTCTCAAAACCCCACACTGCCACCGTCTTCCAGCCCGTGTTCACCCCCTCCGACCTCTCCTCGATAGCAACACGCCCCTGACCGTCACCTCCGACCGGATCCTCCATCTCCGTCCCCAAAGATGATCGCCCCAGAGCACTGCTCACCTCAGCCCGGCTCACGTACCGCGCCCGCATCGACATGGCGCCGAAGATGGGAACGTTGTCGTGGCGGGTCTCACCGTCCAGGATGTACTGGTTGGCTGTGTCGAAGCCCCCGGGCCTCACTGTCTGCTTGATGTCGATGACGGTGGCGGCTGTGCTGGTACTTGGATCGCGTTGGATCATTTCTATCTCGAGACGAGCGTATGAGATCACCTTTCGGACGATCCATGGGACGCCTTGCTGCCCGAGAAGTGTGGTCAGTGACTCAATCAGTAAGTCGTCTGATGGTCAGAGTACCTATGTACCCACCACGGCGAATGTCGCATCCAGATCATCTGACGCCTCACGGTTCATTGACCAGACGCCCGTCATGTTCAGGATGTTGGTAGTCTCTGGAGCAGCCATCACGTATGAGTCGTATCCTTCTTCGGAAGATTGGGCGTGTCTTGTCCCAAACAAGCCGGATCGGTTTTTGTTTTTATTTTTCTTCTTCTTCTTCCTCCTTTCAGACCCACATTCAAGTTTCTGTGATATTTACTTGCTTGAATCTTTTGGTTATACTAACCCGGTGAAAAGTGCCGTGTGAGCACACAATGCCGGATCTCCGGTCTGGTCCTCGGAGTCGGGCGGCCGAAGAACCACTGGCAAGCGCCCCCCCCCCACTCTGCCTTGCAAGGCTGCTGTGACTGGAAGAGAAAAGAATCCAACACAGCTCACAATGGAGGAATTATTGAAACAGGATCTCGCCGAACTTTGTGCCTTCCGTTTTCTTTTCATGGTGATACCAAAATCAGATAACATGTTGACGCTGACCGAGCTCCTCGAGCATTACCATGTGGTGCGGCAAACATTTGCACCGCTGAGGCTGACACGATGGCAAATCACGAAGCTTCTCGCCGCTCAAATCTGGAGGGAATCTTCTTCCCCAGTCAAGGTAATCCTTGTCACCACAATAGCCTCTCTCCTGCTGCTATTCGTCTCGCGCCTCACGCGTCCACGCTCACTGCGGAGACTGGGCATCCCCCCGGCGGCGAAATCCAGGTCATACTGGTCCCAACTTGACTTCAAACAAATCCTAGATGATACGTCCGCCAAGAACCCAGGCTCGCCGTTCGTTTTGGACGCGTTTGGCGTCGAGTATGTCGTCTTCCCGTCCAAGTGCTTCGATGAGGTCAAGAGGCTACCCGAGAAGAAGGCCTCGTCTTTTGCCTTCTTTCGCGAGGCGTTCCATGGGTCTTGGACTGGTGCTGGGGTGCAGACTCCAGAGCTTGGAAAGTATGTTTCTGGTTGTTTTTAGTGGTCATGTACCACTTCCGGCCGAGGAGATAATAAACTAACTCGTCGGTGCTCACCTCGTCATGCAGGACCATCGCAGTGGAGCTTACGCGCGCCATCCCTTCCCTTGTGCGATGGAGACAGCAGGACTGCGCGGTCGCCTGTGGCACAACTATTGGCAAGTGTCCGGAGTGGAAGGAGGTAACGCTCTATGCGACCATGCAGGACTTGATCACCTCCATTAATGCCAGTGCCTTTGTTGGGCGGGACCTGGGTACTGATCCGAGATGGATCCGCGCTGTCGACCGCATGTACGTCTTGTATATCATGGGAGCAAACTCACCCCTCACAATAGTCTCTGATTCTGACACGAGATAGGCCCATGATGCTGGCCATTCCGACCATCCTCCTCGGCTACCTCCCCTCGGCCCTCCGACCCCTCGCCAAACCCATCCTTTTCGCGCCGCTCTTGTGGGTTCGCTGGACAATCAAGCGAATGCTTCTTCCCGTCCTGGCCTCGGATATACAGGAATACAACACCAGCACCGACAAGAAAGATCTGCTCGGACCGCGAGAGAAGGGCAAGGTGCAGGTGACGGGGTGGCTGCTGGCGCGATACAAGGACAAGAATCGACAACAGTTGATAAAGGACCTAGTGCAGGACTACATCACCCTCATCTTCGAGTCGACGCCCTCGTCCGCCTTGACCCTCTTCTTCGTCGTGTGTGAGCTGGCCGCCGATCCGGACCTGCAGGACGTGCTGCGCCGGGAAGTCGAAGAGACGACTGAGGGCGGTATCCTGCCACAAACGCACCTGTATGAGCTGCGCAAGATGGACAGCGTCATGCGGGAATCAGCTCGCGTGAACGGTTTCAGCAATCGTAAGTCCAACAAGCAGTCTCCAAATCCGAAATTTTCAAAACACTTGGGCGGGCAGAGAAGTACAAACAGATACAAAAAAAAATAAAAAATAGAAAAAACTAAAACTGACACCCGCGGGACAACGGCCAGTCGTCCTCTACCGCAAGCTCCTCGTCCCCACAAAGCTATCCCTTGGGCCCGAACTTCCGCCCGGGACCAACATCTGCGTGGACGCCCACCACATCAACTTCTCTCAGGACCTTTGGAAGGATCCCGGCCCAGAGGTCTTTGACGGCCTCCGCCACTACAGGGCGCGCCAGCAACCACACAACGAGAGCCGTTTCAAGTTCGCCAACCTGGGGTCGGACGCACCGGGCTGGGGCGACGGGCTGCAGGCGTGCCCCGGGCGTATGTTTGCAGACAATACCATCAAGATCGCCTTGACGCATCTGCTGCTCAACTATGACTTCAAGCTGAGACCGGGTGAGAATAAGCCCAAGAAGGGATCTATACCGAATGGGTCTACTATGCCGGATCTGAAGGCGAGGGTTTTGTTCAGATCACGGGTATCGTTGGGGTAGAAGGAAGTCAAGACGCGCTGATAACTACCATTAACTCATTGCCCTGGGGCCCTGGGGCCCTGTTCGCCGGCGGTGGTTTGGACGTAGGAAGTTGAATAGTATTCCGCTCTCAGCGGAGTGTTATGTTCTGCAGACACTTTTCTCTAGATTGTGTGGTGCTTTTCCTCCTTGCCGTGCCGGCAGACAAAATACACACGGTTATAGTACCCAGACTCTTCTAATAATATTCAAGATTTTTGTGCTTCCATTCAGCCAACTCCGGAGTCTGTCCAAGAGTCCATGTGAGCAGAGAGAAAGTCTGAGCCTGTGGATGGAATTAATACAGGTGTAAAATAACTATACGTGTACTTTCCTGCGTATCACTTCTATAAAAAACCGAAACAAACTCTGTACTTCATGTTCTCTGGGTTTGAGATATTCCAGATATCTTTGGCACCGTTGACGTCGTGGCATGAGTGCCGTCAGTGCCAATGGCAGACCACACCGGGCTTGCCGACTCGGAAGCCCCTGCAGCACCATCAAGACGCATGTACTCCGTATCACATTTGATATTTCACCAGCTCATCTACCTCGTATCATCTAGCCCAGAAACCGTGGTACGTATATATGCGAGTCGCTTTCACAAGCATTTGAGCAAGAGGAGCTCAACACCAACCATCAAATCGAAGAAAATGATACCCTTCTGGCAATGCTCCCTTGGCCTGGCCGTTCTTGGTGTCTTCTGGATTGTTCAGAAGCGAGTCACCCGGCGAGAATATCGCGAGTTTGAGAACTTACCGTTTGTGAAATTCGAAGATGGCAACGACACACCTGCGAGATATGTTACAGACTCCAAGTCTATATTGCACAGCGGCTATGTCAAGGTTCACCCGCTCCTACTTTTGAGGCCCAGAGGTCAACTTGGAAGCCGATTGATGCTGATGATTCATCACGCAGTATTTGAAGCACGGCGTGCCATTTCGAATGCGCAACCCGGTAGATCCAGATCACCCTCAGCTTCTTCTCCCCTTCAAGTATCTGGACCAAGTCAAGATGGCACCGGTGAGCGAGATGAGTTTCCAACTCTTCTCAAGACAGGCGTTCCTCCTGGACTACTTGAATTCACCGGAACCAACGGATGCCGCCACCTATATCGCTCGCAGAGACCTCAACAAGCATCTGGGCGAGTACCCCTACACTTCGTTGTCCTTCCTATGGTGACTTCAGGAGGGGCATCTAGATCCGATCAACGTTGACTCATGGCGATATAGGCACCCTCACGCAGGACATGTACACTCAGGCAAAAGAGTCATTTGCTCAGAACATACCCAGATGTGAAGGTCGGCAAAACCCCCCGGTCGTCCAAGATTGGGCGGCTCTGTCACTTACCCAGCGTTAGATTGGACCCCGTTTCAGCCTTACATGTTCTTTGCTCACACCATCGCACGGATGACCTCGCTGGTACTCGCGGGCCCCGAGCTGTGTCGAGACCAAGACTGGCAAAGCATCATGGTACAATCCACAATCGCCCTCATGCAAACTGCACAGATGGTCCGGAGGAAATATCCACGCTCCCTGCGATGGGTTGTCCCATGGATAGACCCTGGCGCCAGACAGATCTACAAAACGCGTCGCCGATGCGCCGAGATCCTCCGTCCCGTCTATCAGCACCGCTTAGCCGTCAAAGATAGTGCTGGCCAACCATTTGTGGACGGTATCCAGTGGATGATGGATGTGCTGTCACCGAGAGGCGAGCGGGGGCTGCTTCAGATGGTAGACGATCAACTATTCCTATCCATAGGTTCGATTCATTCGAGCTCGGCTTCTATACTGTCTGTGCTGTACGACCTCTGCGATCGGCCGCAGAACGTGGCGGAGATCCTGGAGGAGATCCGCTCAGAACGTGCAGATAGTGACTGTCCGGGATGGACAAAACGATCCCTCGACAGGCTGGAGAAATTGGACAGTTTCATGAAAGAGAGTCAACGCCTCCACCCTGTCGGCCTAGGTGAGTGAGACGCGGTCTTATACCGCCCGCAGATCTCCCACGACGTGCACGGCACAGGTCCATACAACTAACCACCCGGACGCTTTGCAGTCACCGTTGTGCGTTCCGCGGTCCGGCCTTTCACCTTCGCAGACGGCCTGCGCATCCCCGCCAACACCCAGTGCGCCTTTGCCAACTACGAGCTGAACCGCGACAGCGACGTCTACCCGGAGCCCGACGAGTTCGATGCACACCGCTTTCTACGTCTGCGGCGGGAAATCGACCCCAACAAATTCCATTTCGCCTACGTCTCGGAGGAGTCCATCAATTTCGGCGCCGGCACCCACGCGTGTCCCGGTAGGCACTTTGCTAGCCTCGAGATCAAGATGATGCTGTGCGAGCTGCTGCAGAACTACGAGATCCGGTGGCCCCAGGGCGTCCAGGGCAGGCCGCCGACCATGTTCCAGGATTTTTCGTCGAGTCCTAACCCCATGGTCGATATATTGATCAGGAAGCGGCAGGGCGGTGATGCATCTGCAGGCGGTGGTGCTTAGTAGGTAAGGCACGAGGTTGGAGGGATCTCCGGGCTTCCCAATAGATTGTAGATGACAGGGTGTCGTGATGTCGTAGCGATGGCGGTGGCGATGCGATGCGATTGGCAAATCTGGTAATGAATATCGGCGCCACCGGCCCCAATATATCTATATATCTATTCCGGAATTTAGCATCATTTCTTGGAATTTGATTCCAGTATTTATATCTAGCTACCTCTTGGTCAAGGCGTCGTGAACAGATTCCTGAGCTGCATACCCGCTTGTCCCAAATCTTCATCTGTGGATGCCATGCTCATACATAACAGTCCACTGGGCCTCGGCTTGATCGTGTTGATGATCAAGACCCGTACCATCCGCGGCCAGCCACTGGACGCTGATTGGGCCAACCTCAACGCCTCAGTAGGGGGCAAGCTCTTTTCCACACAGCCCCTGGCTCGCCCTTGTTTCTCGCAATTTGAAGGGCAACCAGTGGCTCCTGATGCTGTTGAATGTGCCATCGTCCAGGACAACTACCTCAACGCCTCGTATCGTACAAGTCTCTATCCCGGTTTCATCCACGCTTACGACGAGAGCTGTGCCTCGAATGTGACAGACCAGTGTCTCCTTAACGACCAAAACCCAGTCACCGGTCTGGTTTCCGGGTCGTGCAACCTCGGCGTCCTCTCCAGCAGGTATATCGCCGTGACAGGCCTGGAAGATGTGCAAGCGGCGCTCAACTTCTCCCTGATGACGGGCATGCGCCTGTCCATCAAGGCCACGGGCCACGACTACGTCTCACGTAACAGCCTGAAGGGCTCCCTGGCGCTCTGGACTCGCAACCTGAGGAACATGTCATATCACCCCTCCTTCGTCCCCGCCGGCAGCAACTCCACCACCGTCCCCGTCCAGGCCATCACCGTCGGCGCAGGCACCAACCTCGGCGAGGTGTACGCCTTCGCGGACCGCCACAACGTGACCTTCATCGGCGGCTCGTCCCCGACCGTCGCCGCGGCGGGCGGTTTCACGCTGCTGGGCGGGCACGGGGTCCTGACGCCGCGGTACGGCATGGGCGCGGACCGCGCGCTCGAGTTCCAGCTCGTCACGCCCGACGGCGTCCTCCGCACCGCCAACGCCGCGACCCACGCGGATCTGTTCTGGGCGCTCCGCGGGGCCGGCGCCGCCGCCTTCGGCGTCGTCCTCGCGACCACCTTCAAGGTCGAGCCGGCCATGCCGCTGACGCTGGCGCTGATGCAGTTCAACGCCACCGCGACCACCGCGACCAACGAGACCGCGAACAGCACGACCTCGGCCTTCTTGTCGCTGCTGGTGCGCCACGCCGTCGCGTGGGCTGCCGACGGCTGGGGCGGGCCCATGGCGGCGGCCGGCACGGTCGCGCTGGTGACGCCGCTCCTGGACGTCGACGCCGCGACGCGGTCCATGGAGGCGATCAGCGCGTTCGTGGTAGGCCATGGGGGATCGTCGAGCATCACGCGCCTGAGCTCTTTCTATGAGCTGTACCGAACGTACTTTGGCTCCTCGGCCGCGCCGGGGCTCGGCGCCGCGACGTTTGCCTCGTTTCGCGTCCTCCCCAAGTCGCTGCACCAGTCTGCCGCGGGACGCGTGTCCATCGAGAGGACCCTTGGAGCGATGCTCGACGCGGGCGTGACGCCGTACATGTTCCAGACGCCGCCTGCCTCGTACGCCTATGACGACGAGGATCCGGTGCAGGCGAATGCCGTGCACGCGGCGTGGCGCGACAGCTACTGGCTGGTCGGCACGGACGTCACCTGGGCCTGGGACGCGGATCTTGAGGAGCGTATGGGTGCGGCCGCATTATTGCAGGAGGCGTCGCGGAATCTGACGGCGCTGGCACCCAACGGGAGCATGTACCCAAACGAGGCGGACCCATGGACGGAGGACTGGCAGCGGGAATTCTGGGGGGAGCAGAAATACTCGAGATTGCTGGAGATTAAGAAAAAGTACGATCCGCATGGTCTTCTCAGCTGCTGGAAGTGCGTTGGATTTGAGGATAGTATGATCAAGACGGATGCGGCATATCGATGCATGGGAGCCTTTCAGGGTGCATGAGTCTGAACAATGTTAATCAGACATTATAGTAGCTATCTGTCTACTATGGTTGTTTTCATAAGCTAGCAACATGTCAGGCGCGAGCAAGTTCTCTGGTTGGAGCCATTGGTATTATGGTGGAACTGCCCTCTCAGCCTTGCGCGCAGCCTCGTGTAAGCGGTAGCCTTGCTTACGTGTTCCAAGCAGTGGGTACCTGGATACATTACCACAACTTCATCCAGGACGACACCGACGCACGATATCCCTCTTCTTTCTGTTCTGAAATTTGTGTCTAGAAAGCGAGGGAGCCATTGATTTCCATCTGCAACCGAGCAATGGTATCATTGTTACACAGGTTGGCCACGTCGGCGGGGGGAGGGGAGCGAGACAAGCTTCGATATCGTTATCGTTATGGCTTACAAGACATGTGCAAGGGTATCGGAGTCCCCGAGCTGAATGGCTGGCGCACGTGACGCAGTCGGAGTCCCGAGCCCGAGCCTGAGCCCGAGCCCGACGTCAGTTGTTTTTTCGTCGCCTACCTCCTACCTCCTACTTGTAGGTCTCTAGGTACTCCCTACTGCTGTCATGTAACCGACGGGGCGCCCGCCCTCAGACTTGTGCTCCCCTGCTACATCCAAACGATGGATACCTTGGACGGACACTGCCATGTCATATATGTTGCCCACAAGCAGGAACGACCATCGCCACTGCGCACGGCACATGCTTTTCTTCTGATATCACCACCTTCGTCACCTTCGTCCACTTAATGAAACCCAAACAATCACCTTCTTTGCACTGGTCTTCGAGCTCGACTCTCCAGACTCGCCAATCCGTCAAGAATGGCCGAGACGGGCAGAATTTCAGCTTCTGCCCACACAGAAACTGGCGACGCGCAGAACCAAGGAGCCATCGTCCCACCAGGTCAGAATACTTTGCGTTCAAGCCACGGTGAGGGATATGAGGGATACGAGCCAGAGACCGCGGCTCCCAACGAGACAACCAGGTATGGGTGGCAATTCTGGCTTGTTTTCGTAGCCCTGGGCCTTTCGGCATTGCTGGCCGGGCTTGAGGCTTCTGTCGTCTCCACAGCCTTACCGACCATCCTGGCCGAGCTGGGAACGGGGGATGACTATGTCTGGGTTATCAACATCTACTTTTTGACAACGTAAGAGTTTCTGCCCGCCTATAATGTAGTCCGCGACAATCATAGCCCGTTTCTCTCTGACACACCGGTAGCGCCGCCTCCCAGCCCCTGTACGGCCAGCTCTCCGACTTGTGGGGGAGGAGATGGGTCATGATCTTTGCCGTCACCATTTTCACCGGTGCCAACGCTATCTGTGGAGCTGCTCAGAACACAGCAATGCTAATCGCCGGCCGTGGAATCCAAGGCATCGGGTGTGGTGGGATCAACACCCTCGTCGATATCATCATCTGCGATTTGGTCCCTCTCCGTGACCGAGGGTCCAAAGTTGGCCTGCTCTTCGGGGTCATGACCGTCGCAGGGACCCTTGGACCCTTGATAGGCGGTGCCCTGGCCCAGGGAGGTGTGTGGAGATGGATCTTCTACATGAACCTTCCGCTGGGTGGATTCGCCATCGTGATGCTTGTCCTCTTCCTCCGTGTCTCGCGCAGACCCAGCCTCTCGGCGAGGGCACAACTGCGTCAGATCGACTTTTTGGGCAACGGCATGCTCATCATCTCGACCACACTCATCCAGTACGCTCTCTGCTACGCCGGCGTCAGATACTCCTGGAGCAGCCCCCAAATTCTCGCCACTTTCGTCGTCGGCCTAGCGCTGCTCCTCATCTTCCCTATCACACAGCAGCTCCCACGCCTCTGCCCCAACCCCGTCGTGCCACCGCGTATCCTGCAGAACCGGACATCAGCATCCGCTCTCTTCATATCGTTCAACCACAGCCTTCTCACGATCTGGGCAACCTACTTCTTCCCGGTCTACTTCCAATCCGTGCTGCTCTCCACGCCGACCCGCTCCGGCATCCAGCTCCTCCCCCTTGTCTTCATCTTTTCCGCCTCCGCCGCCGTCCTAGGTACAGCCATGACGCGGTGGGGCCGCTACCGCCCACTCCTCTGGGTCGGCCTCGCTCTGCTCAGCATCGGTCTCGGATGCTGCTCCCTCCTGGGCCAGGGCCAATCGGACGCGGCGTGGATCTGCTTCGAGATCCTGGTCGCCCTGGGCCTCGGGATCGTCACCCCGGCCCTCCTGCCCGCGGTCCAGGTGGGCCTGAGCGATGCTGATACGGCCATCAGCACGAGCACCTGGGCGTTCCTGCGCAGCTTCGGCTCCATCTGGGGCGTGTCCATCCCCGCGGCCGTGTTCAACAACCGCTTCGCCGAGCAGCTTGGGCAGATCGACGACCCCGCGTTGAGGAAGCTGTTGGCGGGTCAGGGCGCGTACGAGCATGCGTCGCGGAGTTTTCTCTTGTCGTTGAGCCAGGAGGCAAGATCGCAGGTTATGCCGATCTATGTGGCCAGTCTGAAGAGAGTCTGGCAGATCGCGGTGGTCTTTGCGGGGACTTCTTTTTTGGCAGTATTTACCATGAGATCGATAAAGATGAGGACTGGACTGGAAACGGAGTTTGGGCTGGAGAATAGAAAGAAGGAGCCAAACCAGACCAGTAGGTGAGCCAGGATCGGGAATAAATATTATCAGAACCGGTTCTACCGCTCACGGAGTATCGAATATGTATCGCTGGGTAGTTTCCTTCCTCTAGCCTCTACCCTACTCCGGACCCAGCCAGTCAAGCTACAGCTCGTCATGGTCTACATAGTTTGGCTTGAAAAGATACGAGTTCTTGGGGAATTCCAACGACTCAGCAAAGGCAGCCCCAAAGTATTGCTTCAGGCCAATAGGCCCACCAACCACGTCCCCTGAGAAGCCAGTCCCACCGACCCCCTCCCCCAGCATATACTCGAACCCGACGTTCTTGTTTGTCATGGTGAAACTCCATTGCTTCTTCCTCTTGGGAGACACCAGCACCAGCTCAAGTCCCGTCATCTTATCCTTCAAGTTGCCCGTGACCTTGCCGCCGTACGTCTTCTCAAGGATGGCATAGTCCTCAGTCTCCGACGGGGACCCCTGCGTCGCCGAGAAGACGTGCTGCCCGTCCTCCCACATCACCACCGACGGCCGATACAGTGTCTTGTCGATGGCCGACCCATAGGCGACATGGGTCAGCGCATACGGCCCCGCCATGATGCGCAGCGCCGAGAAGGTCCGGAGAACCGTGAACCAGTTGAAGGCCGTCCAGAGCCTCTCGTGGCCGCCGAGCCCCGCGAACCGGTACGGCTCGCCCTGGATGCTCGCGTCCACCCAGACCCGCCCGATCGGGATGGGCTCGACCCAGCGGAAGTACGGCACCGCCTCGGTCGTGGCAGCGTCGCTATCCCCCGCGGGGTAGACGGCGCCGTCCGGGTACCGCGGTGCCGTGACGGACCGCAGCACCACGGTCCCCTTCAGGTCGTCGGCGTCCATGGCGAGGCGCGCCCGCCGCATGTCCCGCGAGACCTCGAACGAGTAGCTGTACCCGTCGCCGCGCCAGGTGCCGCGCGTGAAGTCCGGGCACGAGGCGACGACCGAGTCGGTCGCGTAGTCGACGCGCACGAAGCGCGTGCCGTTGGCGTGGGCGAACTCGGCCGACAGGCGCAGGTTGCCGGCGCCGAGGATGGCGTAGTTGGGCTCGCGGTAGAAGCCCAGGCAGAACATGCGCGTGCCATCCTCGGAGACGCCGTCGAACTCCCACTGCTCGCCGCCTGTCGAGTTCAGGGGCAGCATCTTGGGCGCCTCCGGGTCGTCCAGCGGGTTGGTGGAGAAGAAGACGGGCTGGTGGCCTTTTTGCATCTCGTAGGCGGTCAGGTGGCTGATGGTGCAGTCATCCGTGATCGGACGCTGCCACTCTTCGGTGGACCAGATATCATCATCGTCGCCGGTCTCGTCGCATCGGGAGGCTTGAAGTAGCCAGGCGACGGTGAAGAGCACTGAGTGAAGAGCAAGACGCATGTTGAAGCTACCTAGTAGGTACTCCACGAGGGAACTGTCCTATAGATTTCGCCAAAAACAACACGACCGTCAATACTTTTCTAGTTTTGTTTTCAGAACGAAATGTACTGGGAACCTGTGGTGGCTTCGGCTGTGGACAATGGATACAGTATTGTCCTCGAAGGTCTTTTCGGACAAGCCGAAGCGCCGACTGCAGGTGGCATCAAGATTTTCTCTCAACTCCGATGCCCAGTCAAACGCCGAAACGAGCGCTACTGGACTGAACGGAACGGGTTCAGAGAGTACCATCGTCAGAAGACACTGCGGTTTGATGCGCGCCGTGCCATTGCTGATACAACGAGCAGTTGGGGCGGATACGTCCCTGGATCTTGTCCAGGACAGCTTGGATTCTCCTTTCTGACTTTTGGACTCCCTCCAAGCTTGACAGAATCGCAGATCAGACACTTCAGCTTGGGTTTCCACCACAAGATTCCGCGCAAACGGCGTTATGGCCACCAAAACGCCCAAGATACCGCCTTCACACACGGCCATCATCCAGCATGACGGCGGCATCACCAGAATCACTCCTGGCCTTCCGCTTCCTGTCCTCGCCCCCGGCCAGGTTCTCGTCAAGACGGCAGCAGTGGCCCTCAACCCTTGCGATTTTAAGATGCCCCAGAGATTCCAGAGCCCGGGCACCTACGCCGGATGCGACTTCGCCGGAACCGTCGTGGCCCTGAGCGATGAGGTGACCAGCAATGGGCTCCTCAAGGTCGGCGACCGCATCTTTGCTGCCGTGATTGGCAACAACCCCCACGACAAAGACTCCGGGGCGTACGGCGAATACCTGAAGGCGACTGCTGTGTTCTCCTGGAAGATCCCGGACTGGATGTCCTTTGAGGACGCCGCAGGCCTGAGCGGCACCTGCATTGCAACCGCGTGCATGTCTTTGTTCCGGTCCTTGAAGCTCCCGGGTACTTTTGAGCAGCCTGCGACGAAGCCGTTGGACGTTCTGATCTGGGGTGGGGCCACGTCCGTTGGGACGACGATGATACAGATGGTGAAGCTGTGAGTAGGGTCTATCTCCCCAGCCCCCCCCCCCGTCCTTCTCCCGAGATCAAGCCCAATGTTCCGAGGCTCAAATAATTGTTCGGCCAGACTGGGACATCGCGCCATCTCGACTTGCTCACCAAAGAATTTCGAGCTCGTCAAGTCATATGGTGCGGACGCCGTTTTCGACTACCACTCGCCAACATGTGCGGCCGATATCAAGAAGCTGACCAGAAACAACCTGAGATATGTGGTGGATCCCTTCTCTCAGGTCAGAACCATGGCTCTCTGCGACGAGTCCATGGGGCGGGCAGGCGGCAAATACGTAGCCCTGGAATCGTACCAGGAGCCGTCTGAGATCAAGTCCAGGTTGATCAAGAGAGAGCTCATCATGGGACAGATGGTCACGGGAAGAGCCATCCCCTACCCAGACCCGTATGGGAAACCAGAGGACCCCGAGGTGGGCGTTTGGGGAGTCGAATGTTACAAAAGCATTCAGCGGCTGGTCAACGAACGCAAGTTGAAGCCACATCCGCTGAAGATCCTAGACGGTGGCTTTGATGTGATTCTGGAGGGGCTGGAGATGTTAAAAAGGAAAGAGATTTCTGGCCAGAAGATAGTCGTACGGCTGAAGTAAGACATCCATTGTGGTGGTAGTTCATATTATCACCACCAGATGCCGTTTCGATATGGACAGATAGCTTATAAATATTGAAAACACACTGTGTAAAAGAAAACCGCAACACACGACTTTGTTTCTCTGATGGTTCTTACACATGAAGCTCTTGTCTCTCATGAATCATTCATCAGCCCTGAAGATTGTGAGATATGCATTTTATGTTTTGATTGAGAGTCTACAGTTGCCTCGATGATTCCGAAGTCGACGACAATGATCGTAACTCTTAGACGTCTTGGACCCTATTTTTCTACCAACACCTAACAAAGTAGAAAGAAGAAGGGAAGAGACGCTGCCCTGGTTCCAGAACACTACAGAAACACGGCTGTGCCGTACTGCCACTGCAGAAAAGGAGAACTTGCATCGGCGAGGTATCCGGACAATCTATGATTGTCACTTGGACTATCGGAACCGTTCGGGTTGTCCGTTAGCTTCTTCCTAGTTTGGATGTACTGGGATGTACTGTAACCTCCGCTGCAAGACAGATGGCAGGCCGTACACTACATACATAGTACCGACAGGACGCAACCTCATTGCTGTCCGTAACTAGCACATCAGTGACCAGGGAGAAAAGAGTAGCCCAGACGGAAAGAGACCACTTTATCCAGCCTCGATATTTTGTTTTGAAGACCTACATTCTGTGAATTTGTTCTTCCAGAATTATCCCAGCCATGGTGAACACTATGAGGAAGGGGGCGCAAGAGCCCATTGCTGTTATCGGCAGCGGATGCCGATTCCCAGGTGGTTCAACGTCTCCCTCGAAGCTGTGGGAGCTTCTGAAGGAGCCGCGTGATATTGCCAGGGAGATTACAGAAGACAGATTGTATGTCGACTTTCGGACTGCTCGTCTTGTGCTTACTGAACATGGCTGATATGGAAATTCCAAATAGCAACGTTGACAGGTACTTCCACCCAGACAACAAGCATCATGGAACGAGTAATATCCGCCATTCTTATTTCCTGGACGATGACTTCAAACTATTCGACGCCAAATTCTTTGGGGTCAAGCCCGCAGAGGCTCTGGCCATGGATCCCCAGCAACGTTTACTACTCGAAACAGTCTACGAAAGCCTCGAGTCGGCCGGGATTGCCATCCACCACCTTAAAGGATCACAGACGGGCGTCTTCGTGGGCAACATGGGCGGAGACTACTCTGAGATCTTGGGACAGGACCTGGACTCCTTCCCCATGTACTTCGCGCCCGGGACGGCGAGGAGCATCCTGTCCAACCGCATATCCTACTTCTTCGACTGGCGCGGCCCGTCCGTCACCATCGACACGGCGTGCTCGTCCAGTCTCGTGGCGGTCCACCAAGCTGTACAGAGCCTACGACTGGGCGAGATTCCTATCGCGGTGACCTGCGGGACCAATCTCTTGCTCAGCCCGTCCCAGTACATCGCCGAGAGCAAGCTCAAGATGCTCGGGCCAGGCGGGCGGTCGCGCATGTGGGACGAGTCTGCAGACGGGTATGCCCGGGGCGAAGGGTTTGCTTCGGTGGTTCTCAAGACACTCAGTGCCGCTCTGAGAGATGGTGACCATATCGAGTGCCTGATCAGGGAGACTGGTGTTAATCAGGATGGCCGGACAAAGGGTGAGGCCCCCACACGTGGCACCACCACGGCTGCTTTGCTGATCGCTACACTTCACTTCAGGTATCACCATGCCAAGTCCTCTAGCACAGGCAGAACTGATCCGAGATACGTATAAACGTGCCGGCCTTGACCTCAGCAAAGCCGGCGACAGGCCCCAGTACTTTGAGGCCCACGGCACCGGCACACCTGCCGGTGATCCAGTCGAGGCCGAAGCCATCAGCACGGCCTTCTTTGGACCCGGGAGCGGTTTTCAACGAGAAAAAGAGGCGCCAAAGCTCTATGTCGGCTCCATCAAGACCGTCATAGGCCATACCGAGGGCACGGCTGGGTTAGCAGCCCTGCTCAAGGCGTCATTGGCCATCAAGGCCCGCAGGATCCCGCCGAATCTTCACTTCCACCGGCTGAACCCAGCTATCGAGCCGTTCTATGCGGACCTTGAGGTCCCTATTGAGCTGAGGGAATGGCCAACACTAGAGCCCGGCCAGCCTCTCCGCGCCAGCGTCAACAGCTTCGGGTTTGGAGGAGCCAAGTGAGGCACCCTTTCCCCCTTTCACACCTGAATTTTTTTTATTTTTTTTTACTGCTTAAGACCCTTGGTATGAGAGACTCTGACATAAGAGGCTTCTAGTGCACATTGCATCCTCGAGAGCTATGAGCCGCCCGAGCCTGAGCTCGAGCCCGGCCCATCGACAGCATGCGCACCCATCTTTGCCCCGTTCACCTTCTCGGCCAACTCTGAGAGTTCCCTGGCGAAACTGCTGTCAGACTACGGAGCACACCTCCAGCTCAACCCCAGCACAGATCTTCGTAACTTGGCTTTCACGCTCAACAACCACCGGTCGACGTTGGACAAGCGCATCGCCATCTCCGCCGTCGACATCGAATCCCTCCAGCAGAAGCTGAATGATCACAGCAAAGAAGACAGCCCTAGTGATGGTATTATCACGCGGGCTGAAGACTCCCGGCCTCGCATTCTGGGCATCTTCACGGGCCAGGGCGCGCAGTGGCCTCGCATGGGAGCTGATATCGTCCTCGCCTCACAGCCTGCCAGAGCCATCCTGGAGGAACTCGAGCAGAGCCTCGACAGTCTTCCAGAAACAGACCGGCCAACTTGGTCGCTGATAGGAGAGCTGCTCGCGGAGCCGGACAAGTCGCGCATCCACCAAGCCCATATCTCGCAGACGCTCTGCACCGCCGTCCAAATCATGCTGGTTCAGCTCCTGCGGGCCGCCGGCGTGTCCTTTGATATGGTCATCGGACACAGCTCTGGAGAAGTCCCAGCCGCATACACGGCCGGCTATCTGTCTGCAAAGGATGCAATTCGCGTCTCGTACTACCGTGGCCTCAGTACACACTGGGCCAAGGGTCCCGAGGGTGAAGAAGGAGGCATGTTGGCCGTGGGAACATCCTTCGACGACGCTCAAGAGCTCTGCGAGCTCGACACCTTCAAAGGCCGGCTTGGTGTTGCTGCCAGCAACTCCAACTCCAGTGTGACTCTGTCCGGTAATATCGATGCCCTGAAGGAGGCAAAAGAGGTCCTAGATGCAGAGGGCAAGTTCACCAGGATACTCAAGGTTGACAAGGCCTACCACAGCCACCACATGTTGCCCTGCGTCGACCCATACATACGGTCTATCGAGAATTGCGGCGTGCAAGCCCTCACTCCACAGGATTCTTCCTGCCCCTGGATCTCGACCGTGTACGTCAGAGACATGCGTACCGTGACCGAAGACCGAGTTCAAGACAGGTACTGGTGCACCAATATCACCAGACCCGTCATGTTCTCGCAGGCACTGTCGTATGCCTTGGGAGGGGAGCAAAAGTTTGACTACGTCGTCGAAGTCGGGCCTCATCCTGCACTGCAAGGACCGGCCAGCCAAACCATCCAGGAGGTCCTAGGGGAGAGGCTTCCCTACTCAGGATGCCTACGAAGAGGAAACAACAGCATCGAGACCTTTGCCGACTGCCTGGGTGCGATCTGGTCGACCCTGGGTCCGTCGATCGTCGACTTCGCAGGCTACGAGGCTTTCGTCTCCGGTGGCGCCGAGCAGCGACTGCTCAAGGACCTCCCTTCGTACAGATGGGACCATGATCGTGGCTACCATTTCCAATCTCGGATATCCAGGGCACTCCTGAACGAAAGCACGCCGACGAATGAGCTCCTTGGCACCAGGGTCACGGACAACAGTGCATCCCAGATTCGGTGGCGCAATAGCCTTCACTCTGCAGAGCTGCCATGGCTTTTGCAGCACCACGCCCAGGGTCAGACGGTTTTTCCCGGCATGGGCTATGTCTCCACCGCCTTAGAGGCTGTCAACCAGGTCTTTGGCAGCGAGCCCATCAAGACGGTGGAGTTGCGGGACCTGGTCATCGGCCACGCACTGGTCATCGAGGAGAACGTCGGGGCCGAGACCGTCTTCTCCTTGACGGGCATCACACGCGCGGCGGATAACACGGCGTTAACAGCCCACTGGGCATTCTTCAGCCACCAAGGGAAAGATTCCACCGAGTTGGTCGAGAATGCCTCTGGTGAGCTACTCATCATGCTCGGCGCGGCGGCGGAGGATGCCCTCCCAGGGAAGCTCGAGTCGGATAGCCAGCTACAGGGTCTGGACGAGGAACGCTTCTACTCTGCGGTCGAGAGCCTCGGGTATGGCTACAGCGGCCCTTTCAAGGCCCTGTCGAACCTGCAACGTCGAATGGGCGCCGCGACCGGCCTGGTAGCCATCCCTCAGCCAACGGCCTTGTTCGACAGGATGCTGGCCCATCCTGCAGCTCTGGACGCCACGGTTCAGTCCATCCTGGCGGCGTACTGCTTCCCGGGCGATACCAGACTCCAGGGGATCCACCTGCCTACAGGCATCGACTGCATCCGATTCAACTTTGCCCATTGCGTGGCCCAGCTGAATCCCGGAGCCCAGCTGCCCTTCTGGGCGTCCGTCCCGCTGGCCGACGACGACTCGCAGGACGTTGGTGGCGATGTCGACGTGTACTCCCAGTGCGGCCGCTTCACCCTGATCCAGCTACAAGGCCTTCACACGAAGCCGCTCGCTCCGCCGTCGCCCGCGAGCGATCTCCATCTCTTCTCGGAGGTGGTCTGGAAGCCCATGACCCCGTCCGGGGCCAACCTGGAGCTGCACGGTGAGCAGCGCCTTGTCGAGGCTGCCATGTTCGACGCCATGGAGCGCGTCGCCTATTTCTACATGCGAACACTGGCGATCGAGCTGCCCTCGGGCGAGAGACGAAGAGATCTGGCGCAGCATCACCTCCGTTTCCTTGCGTATGCGGACCATACCCGCGATCGAGTGGCGGGCGGGGCTCTGCCCCATATCCACAAAGACTGGGAGAAAGACACTCACAAGGACATTCTCAAAGTGATTGCAACTTTCCCCGACAGCATAGACCTGCAGCTTATGCACGCGGTGGGTGAAAACCTTCCAAGAGTGTTCAGGGGCGAGATCAATGCTCTTGAGCCGATGGTCAAGAACAACATGCTCAACAGGTTCTACGTGGACGCCATGGGCATGTCTCGGTATACCCAGGACCTCGCTCGCATGGTCGCACACCTGACACATCGCTACCCCCATATGAAGATCCTCGAAGTCGGCGCAGGCACCGGCGGCGCCACCAAGGTCATGCTCCGGAAGCTCGACAACGCCTTTGCCTCGTACACCTACACCGACATCTCGAGCGGGTTCTTCGGGGAGGCGCGCGAGGTGTTCCAGGCCTACAAGGCCAAGATGGTCTTCAAGACCCTGGACATCGAGAAGGATGTTGTCGAGCAGGGCTACGAGCAGCACTCCTTCGACGTCGTCATCGCCAACCTGGTCGTGCACGCGACGCATAAGCTGCACGACACACTGGCGCAGCTCCGCCGTCTGGTCAAGCCCGGCGGGTATCTCGTGTTGCTCGAGATCACCGACAACGACCCGCTGAGGTTCGGCTTCATCTTCGGCGGGCTCCCGGGCTGGTGGCTCGGCACCGACGAGGACGGCCGCTTCTACTCGCCCTGCGTCAGCGTCGACGAGTGGGACGCCGTCATGCGCGAGACGGGCTTCTCTGGCGCCGAGGTCGTCACGCCGCACCACGCGCTCGGTCCGCTGTCGGTGATCCTGACCCAGGCCGTCGACGACCGCGTCAGCTTCCTGCGCCGACCACTTGCCAGTCCAGACCTCGGCTTCTCTCTGGATTCGGAGCACCTGACCGTTGTTGGTGACGCACCAGATCTGACCGGAGCAATCCAGGACCTGCTGGCGCCGTACTACAAGCAAATCTCGGTCATCCCAAGCATAGATCAAGTCGCCTCCCAAGGCCTGCCGGTCATGGGAAGCGTGCTGTCGCTGGTGGAGCTCCACAGCTCCCTCTTCCAGAACATGACCTCCCAGAAGCTCGAAGGCTTCAAGCAGATCTTCCAACAGTCCAGGAGCGTGTACTGGATCACATGTGGCGCCTCGGGCGGGAATCCCTATGCCAACATGGTCATCGGGGTTGGGAGGACCATCTTGCTGGAGATGAAGCACGTCCGGCTCGGCTTCCTCGACTTCACCCTGGCTGAGGACGCAGACGCCCAGAAGCTGGCGGAGAGGCTGCTGCATTTCGAGGCCTCGGCTGCCTGGGAGCAGCAGCAGCAGCAAGGCGCGCTGGCGGGGCTGACCTGGTACCAGGAGCCAGAGCTCAGGTTCGAGGGCGACGAGTTCCTCATCCCTCGCATCCGGCTGAGCAAGGACCGTAATGCCCGCTACAACTCCAAGCGACGCACCATCCTGCAGGAGGTGGACCCGCGGCTCTACCCTATGACCTTGAAGTCTCGAGGGGAGGTCTTGACGCTGCAGCAGACATGTGATTCTGTCTGCGCCGAGACGCGTCCCGACACTGTCAAGATCATTGTCAGTTATGCCATGTTGCGGTCCGTCAGGCTCACGTCTTCAGACTACCTTTTCCTCGTCCTCGGTACCGACGACGCCACAGGAAAACCCATGTTTGCTCTGACAGACTCGCAAAGGTCGGTGGTCGAGGTCGACAGGAACTGGACAGTACCGTGCCCAACGACCCTAGCCCAGGGCAAAGAGGCTCTGGCTTTCATGTGGGAGCAGATCATGGCGCAGACAGCAGTGGAAGGTCTCACTCTCGGTGCCTCTCTTGTAGTCTTGGACGCAGAGCCCTCGATGGCTGCGGCGCTTTCCAGGCGGAGTGCGGAGAGGGGCGTCCTTCTCACCCTGTTGACGACAAGGGCTGAGCGCAAGAGTCCCGACACGGTATATATCCATCCTTTGGAGCCACAGAGGCTCTTGAGGGAGGCCTTGCCTCCCAAGGTCTCGCGATTCCTCGATCTGTCCAGCGATGCAGGCGGCAATGGAGATACGATGAGGCTCGTGTCCAAATGCATCCCCACCAAGTGCCAACGTGAGAGCGTCGCTTCATTGACCGATCTTGCGGCACATGTCACCGCGGCAACGTTCGTCGGCTTGGAGCGCGCCGTCCCTGACGTTTTGAGAGCCAGCTGGGCGCATGCCAGATGCGATCAAGGCGTGTCGAGTCCATCGACAGTCACTTCTCTCACGCCCATGGAGGCGGTGCAAGGTAAAGCTGTGCCCAACGGCCCATGCCTGGTCGACTGGACAGGTGGCTCGAGGATCGCTGCTCGGACCCAGCCAGCGGATTCTTTGGTCCGTTTCAAACATGACAAGACGTACTGGCTGGTCGGTCTCACGGGGGGCCTTGCGCTCTCTCTCTGCCGTTGGATGGTGGATCGTGGTGCCAGATACGTGGTCATGACCAGCCGGAATCCACGCGTCGACCAGAAATGGCTGAGCAGCGTGGAAGCCCTCGGCGCGACGGTCAAGATCTTTTCCAAGTAAGTCGTTGTCTGTCCTTCTCCGGGTGTTTCGTGCGCTGACGTGAACGTCTCTCTCCTCCAGCGATGTCACCAAGAAAGATGCCGTGATCTCGGCGTTCAAGACAATCACCGCCACTATGCCTCCCATCGCAGGCGTGGCGCAAGGCGCCATGGTCCTC
This sequence comes from Juglanconis oblonga, assembly GCA_003012965.1. NCBI lineage: Eukaryota > Fungi > Ascomycota > Sordariomycetes > Diaporthales > Juglanconidaceae > Juglanconis > Juglanconis oblonga. The sequence goes on along the minus strand of MUZH01004362.1, from coordinate 156,768 downwards.
GACGACACCATGTTCGCCGAGACGACCATCGAGACGGTGGAGACCATCCTCGGACCCAAGGTGCAGGGCAGCATCCACCTCGACGACATCTTCCGCACCACGCCGCTCGACTGGTTCGTCTTCCTGTCTTCGGTCGTCTGCACGTCCGGCAACCCGGGCCAGAGCATCTACGCCAGCTCCAACATGTTCATGAACGCCCTAGCCGCCCAGCGCCGCCGGCGGGGCGTTCCCGGCTCCTCCGTGGAGATCGGCGCCATTATGGGCAACGGCTCCGTCACGAGCAAGCTCAGCTTCGAGAAGCAGAAGTACCTCTTCTCGGTGGGGAACACGTGGATGAGCGAGCAGGACTTCCTCACCATGTTTGCCGAGGCGGTCCTCGCCAGCCCGCCCGACTCGCCGCAGTCCGTCACGACCGTCACAGGCCTTCGTCTTCATTACAGTGACGAGAGGCCGGATATTACTTGGTTCAGTAACCCCATATTCCAACATCTCGTCTTGGAGACCGGCAAGGGTGTCTCGACGAGTGCGAGCACCTCGAAGCAGGGAGCGCCGGTCAAGGTACAGCTTCAGGCCGCCAAGAGTCCAGAGGAGATCTACAACATCCTCAAAGGCAAGTTCTTAGCCCCGACATGCTGTCTTTGATGAGTACCACGCTAACTGGACGAACAAGACGCGTTCCTTGCCAAGCTCCAATCTTCCCTGCAGGCAGAAGGGGATAGAGATGTGCTGGGCGTCTCTCTTGAAGTCCTTGGGATGGATTCCCTTGTTGCCGTAGATCTGCGGTCGTGGTTCCTTAAGGAGCTGTCCGTTGACGTGCCCGTTCTCAAGATCCTAAATGCTGGCACAGCCGGAGCCCTGCTCGAGTTCGTCCAAGGGACAGTCGTTGCGTCTCTCGAGTCCAATGCATACTCTTCACCAACAGAGGGCAAGACCGCTGCAGAGGAAGCCTCAACCCATCAGCAATCAGAAACATCACCTCCATTGGCATCACCGGTCGCAATAAAGGCGGGTTTTCCTTCAGGCGTGGCCGAAGATGGCCCCGAACTCGCCACCTACGCCAGCACAGGAACACCGACGAGCGGCACACCATCCATCGACGCAGACAAGGACGCCTCGAAAATCGACACCATCTCCGAAACGTCCGTCTCCGCGTCGGATGAAGGCCCTAAGCCCTTCCTACAGCGCGTGGTTCCCATCTCCTTCGGCCAGTCGCGGTTCTGGTTCCTCAAGTCGTACGTGGACGACCCGCTGGCGTTCAACATCACATCGTTGATGCGGATCCAAGGACCGCTGCGCACCGGCGACTTTGGAAAGGCGATGGCCAAGGTCTGCCAGCAACACGAGGCTCTGCGCACCTCTTTTACCATCGAGAACAACGTTCCGGTGCAGAAGGTCTGGAGCCTACCGGCCTTCCAGCTGGAGAAGCGCACGATATCCGACGAGAGCGAGGTCAGTGAGGCCTACGAAATGATCCGGAACAACGTCTACGACCTCGAGGCTGGGAGAACCATGAGAATCCAGCTCCTTTCAAAGTCTTCGATGGAACATTTCCTTGTTCTCGGATACCATCACATCAATATGGACGGCATCAGCTTCGAGATCCTGTTCCGAGACTTGGAGAGAGCGTACAATGGCGAGCCGTTCAACACGTCCGTCATCCAGTATCCGGATTTCTCGCTCAGGGAGGCAAGCGAATATAAGTCTGGCCAGTGGAAGGGGGACCTGGATTACTGGCGTGGTCAGTACCGCACCCTGCCAGAGCCGCTGCCTCTGCTGCCTCTGTCTAAGAAGGTATCTCGGCCGACAACCATCACCTACGCAACGCATATGGTCAAGCGTAGGGTCAGTGCTGCACAGTCGGCAGCGATCAAGGAGACCTGCCGCAAGTTCAAGGCCACGCCCTTCCACTTTTACCTGGCTGTCTTCAAGGCAACCCTCGCACGCTACAGCGGCATGGAGGACCTGTGCATCGGCATCGCCGATGCCAACAGGAAGGAGAGCGACGTTATGGAGGCCATGGGACTTTACCTTAACCTGCTTCCCCTCCGCGTCACGGCACCGTCCACCCAGACCTTTGGCGAGGCCCTCAAGGAGATGCGGCAGAGATCCCAAGAGGCCTTTGCGCACTCTAAGATACCGTTCGACATCCTCCTGAACGAGCTGGGCGTCCCACGCGCCTCGTCGCACGCGCCCCTGTTCCAGGCGTTCCTGAACTACCGCCGGGGTATCGCGGAGGTGCGGCCGTTCTGCGGGTGCACTGGGTCGGGGGAGCTCATCGCCGGTGGCCAGATTGGGTACGACATCAGCATGGATATCGTCGAGAATCCAGGCGGGGACTCCCTCGTCCTGATGGCCGTGCAGCAGGACCTTTATGATCTCGACGACGCCAACATGCTACTCGACAACTACTTCAACCTGCTCGCTGCCTTTGCCAAGAACGCGGCCGCGCAGCTTGGCCGTCCCGCGATGCACGATGCGGCGGCGGTGGACAATGCCCTTCAGTTGGGCTGTGGCCCTTTGCGCGACCTGGTCTGGCCTGAGACACTCGCTCACCGCATTGAGGACATGACCGTCAAGTATCCGACCCACGCTGCTCTGAAGGATGGCCAAGGAAATGCACTTACCTATGCGGAGATGGCACATCGCATTGATGCCATTGCCGCCCGACTCCTCGAAGCAAACATCGACGGCGGCGTGGTTGGCGTCATGCAGGCTTCGTCCGTGGATTTTGTCTGCTCCATCCTTGCGGTCTGGAAGATGGGTGGCATCTACGTGGCGCTTGACCCACGCTTGAGCACGACAGATCGTCTCGCAGAGATAGTCGGCGAATGCCAGCCCGCCTGCGTCCTGATAGACACCAGCACAAGCAGCGTTTTCGATGAGCTCCACTCCACCGCTATTCCCATTGACGTGTCCACCTCACTGAGCTCACATAGATTCCCGATCAAGGCCACAGCCACCGCGCCAGCAGCCGTGCTCTACACCAGTGGTTCCACCGGCAAACCAAAGGGCGTGTGCCTCAGCCACGCGTCACTCCGGACCAATATCGAGCTCGCAACACACCAGTTTGGTTTCGCAGAGGGCAGAGATGTCATGTTGCAGCAGGCTGCCTTCAGCTTCGACATGTCCCTGTCCCAAGCACTGCTCCCCCTGGCAAACGGCGGCACGCTGGTCGTCGCGCCCAGCCAACTACGCGGCGATGCGCTGGGCCTCACGCAGCTGATTGCGGATGAAGGCGTGACGTTCACCCAGGCCACACCGACCGAGTACATGGCCTGGATTCGGTCGGGTTCTGAACAGCTCAAGGGCTCGGCGTGGAGGGTGGCGGGATGCGGTGGTGAACCAATGACGGGTTCTCTCCAGAGAGCCTTCAGCTCTATCAACAAGCCCGAGCTCCGCCTCTTCAACGTATACGGGCCCTCCGAGACCAGCTTCATGTCCCACACCCGCGAGGTACCGTGCCAGGACCATGAGTCCGCCGGCCTTGACCTGTCACTGCAGACATGGCCCAACTATTCGGTCTACATCGTCGACCAGGACCTCCAACCTCAGCCACTGGGCGTGTCTGGAGAGATATGCATCGGCGGCGGTGGCGTGGGGCTTGGGTATTTCAGAGACGAGACCCGCACGTCCCAGGCATTCCTGCACGACAGCCACGCCCCTGCAGAATTCACAGCCCGGGGGTGGAGGACGATGCACAGGACCGGAGATCGTGGACGGCTGACAACCGATGGCGGGCTCCTGCTCGAGGGGCGGATCGTGGGTGACACTCAGGTCAAACTCCGAGGGATCCGGATGGATCTCCAGGACATCGAGGCCGCCATCGTCCAGGCTGGAGGCGACAAGATCACCGACGCAGCCGTCTCCGTTCGGCAAAGTAGCGAGTCCGCGCCGCAATATCTTGTCGCCCACGTAGTGGTGGCCAACGACCCGTCCTGGACAAGCGAGGATGAGGCGAGCTTCCTCGACCAGCTTCTTGCCCGTCTGCCACTCGCCCAGCACATGAAGCCTTCTGTGCTTGTGCCCACCGCCGAGCTGCCGGTGAACAGCTCCAACAAGCTCGATCGCCGGGCGGTACAGACCTTGCCCGTCACCACGACCAGAAGGAAGCAGGAGGACGCGCACCAGACCGCCCTGACGCCGCTGCAGGCTGAGATCCGGGAGCTCTGGGAGGAGGTCATCCCCGCCGACGTCAGCATCAATTACTCCGTAGGCCCCGAGACGGACTTTTTCCACGTGGGCGGCACATCCTTGCTCCTCGTGAACTTGCAGGGCTTGCTGAAGAACAAGTACGGCAAGGCGCCCGCCCTAGCCAAGATTTTCGAGTTCAGCACGCTGGCGGGCATGGCGAGCCTGGTATCAGATACAGACACGCCGGGCCAGGGCTTGGTCTCCTCTGTCATTGACTGGGAACAAGAGACCGCCCTCCCGTCGTCTCCGTCAACGCTGCCCTTCACAACCTCGCACTCACCTTCCTCGCCCGCCCGCACCGTCGTCCTCACCGGCGCCACAGGCTTCCTCGGCCAGCACCTCATCCGCGCGCTCCTGAGACAGCCCAGCGTCACCCGCATCCACTGCATCGCCACGCGACCGCGCAAGGAAGGCCTGCTCCCCGCCATCCTGACCTCGGACCCCCGCATCACCATCCACCAGGGCGACCTCGGCGCCGACCTCCTGGGCCTCTCCGCCCCGACCGCCGCCGCCATCTTCGGCGAGGCCGACGTGATCATCCACAACGGCGCCGACGTCTCCTTCCTCAAGACGTATGCCACCCTGCGGCGCACCAACGTCGCCAGCACGCGCATCCTCGCCGCCCTGGCCGCCGCGAGACGACGAGACGCGCCCCCGCCCCCGTTCCACCTGGTCAGCAGCGCGAGCGTGGCGCAGCTGGCGCTGACGTCGTCCGGGCGGACCTCGTTCGCCGAGGTCAGCGCCGCGGCGTTCCCGCCGGCGGCGGACGCGCGCGACCTCGCGACGGGCGGGTACACGGCGGCCAAGTGGGCGGCGGAGCGGGTGCTGGAGCGGGCGGCCGCCGCGTGGGGTCTCCCCGTCACCGTGCACCGCCCGAGCAGCATCGTCGGCGAGGGCGCGGGCGACCTGGATCTCATGCGGAACCTGTTCCGGTTCGTGGAGGAGATGCAGGCGGTGCCCGAGTCGCGGGCGTGGACGGGCTATTTTGACTTCGTGTCGGTGGAGAACGTGGCGGCGGAGATCGTGGCGGCGGCGGTCGTGCGGGAGGAGGCTCAGGGAGGGCCAGGCGAGGTCCGGTACCGGTTTGAGTCTGGGGAGATTGTATATCCGCTGGCTGTCATGAAAGAGTTGCAGGCCGAGGACGGGGCCGGTGGACAGTTGCCGGTCAAGACGATGCCTCTTGCTGAGTGGGTGGACGAGGCCCGGAAGCTGGGTCTGAATCCCATGCTTGCCGAGTATCTGCTCAGCGCTGATCGGAACGGCTCACCACTGGCTTTCCCTAAGCTTGTCAAGGGTAGCAAGGCGTAATCTGGAGCGGGAGGTGTGGTTCCTTTCTTCTATTTCATGTGTTATGAGGAACGACAAAGTTAGGTATGATCCCCGTGGGCCGAGGCATCTGCCCGCAATGGTCAGAAATCTAGCAAGGAGACACCGGACCCGCACCCACTTATGGTGCCAAAAAGTCCAAAACAGCCAAGGTCAATTCGGAGATGTCAAAGCACATTGCAAGGCTGACAATAGATCTGATTTATACTCGGGAAATGTTGGTAGTTCTTGAGTCTTTAATGATAGGCCTTATTACCTCAATTCAGGCTATAAGTCTTGAATTAAATCCATACCTATGCCAAAGAAGCTTTAGCCACTACATTCTCAAGAAGACTTTCGTAGTGGGATCTCCTCGAGACTGCCACTTAGGTTTTGGCGCAGCTGCTTGGCGGTGGTCGGCTTTTGAGAGGCGTTGCGTGCATGCTCGGCGTAGTTGGGACACTCACGGTCGTCTTGATTTCCAGGCCTGATCAAAGACTTAAGACATTGCTGGGTGGAGTAGGTATTATCGAAAACGCTGACGTGATGAATAGGTGACGATCCTAACCTGGGTGACGACTTGGCCGACGACGACGGGTGAGATGCTGCGGTAGCAATGTCATGGCCATTGTCCATTTTTGTCCGTTTTCCAGCTTCGGTCCACCTGTCCTTATTCCCGCATGGCATGTCCTCGTCTTGGGAGAGCTCGTCCTGTCTCCCGCGTTTTCCCAATATTGTCGACGGATCCTGGGATCGAGGAGACGGGTAGAAAGACGTCCGCCTGTGCGCATCGGGACCTGGAGGTGGGAGCGTTGAGGGCTACGGCGGTGCATACGTTGCTGGCGCCGGCCCGGTCAAGGCTGGGATCCCATGGCTAGAAGCGTGTCGTTAGTCACCGTCAAGCTGATGCTCACTAGATTGGTCAGACATGGGTGAAGACCCTTCACCAGCCGGGGCCGATTCTTCCCTGTAATCACTGGCCTGTTGAGCAGGAGCAGGTGTGTCGGCGGTCGTGAAACTGACGGTGCCAGTGGCCCAGATGAGACCTCTACCGCGGCGAATGTCCTCCCACTGGGCATTATTCGGTAAATTTCCACTGCTCTGCATGGTCAGGAGGCTGAGTGCGACGATACGCATGAAGGGCGACGTGGCGACAGAAGACGCTTGGCAGAGGCCGTAACGGAGCATCTTGCTATCCTCCGGGTCAATTGACACGAAGATATAACGTGCACCAGTAGAAACCACACCGTAGCGGAGACCCTTCCGAATCACACTTGAATATATTTTGGCACATACGGCCGCAACCCAGTATGCACAAGTATCGGAATCCGGACAGACGGTATCGCCAGCACCGCGACCCAGAATCGCGCGTGGTTCAAGAGTTTGCCCGCCCGCAACCGCACCATCGATGATGGAAGTCGTGAATCTATGACTGGCCTTGGCCTCTTTCAGGAACAACAACGTCGGGCCGTCGTTTATGTGTTCCGGGGGCTGTAAAAGCGTTGCCTTCACCTTCGTCTTCGTCGCGCTTCCGTTCGAGCCTGTCGCCATTCCGTTAGCGCGTGCAACGAATGATTGGATTGGATGCATACGTCTTCGGAAGCAGATGCAGATGGGTAGGAAAGGTGACCTCACCCGGCGCGTACTCGAAGGTTCGTTGGTCATGGCGAGGACTGGCCCGTTGTCGCTGCTCGCGCGCATATTCCGTAAGAGCGGTTCTGATGGGCTTGCTTGCTAACAACCTTAAGCTCGAAGGATCCTTATGGCGGGCTTGTGGAGGGTATCGGCATCGAAGAGGAGCAAGGCGTTCTCTGAGTCGAGCCGGCCGAGGTCTTGGCTAACGTGATGGACGTTGTCTCTGGACGGGAATAGGATATGGTCTGGGCCTGCCTCGTCGACCGCGCGCAGTATCGTCTCGATGATACCACGCTCTTGATCCGTATCAAAGTCACTCCACGGTTGGATCCGCTCCGGTGAGAGGCGGCAGTAATTTGGCCTTTGGTTGCTGTTCTGGGATTCACGCGTGCCACCGCAGGCGATGCGAGATGGCGCGTCACGATCTCGTTGTACGACGCGATATAACTGCGTAGGGGCTGCAGACGAAAGTTTTGTGAGAGGGCATTCGGCTGCGCCATCGCTGCATTGTTGCATGGCGTTGAGGCTGAGGTTGTGGTCGGAGGGTGATGATGGTAATGTAGATGGTTGGGTGCCCAGATGTATGGAAACTGCTTACTAAGATGCCGCCTGCATAGTCCGAGGCTAGCATAAGAAGGCGTTATGGTAACTCCGCCCTTTAGACCTAGCGTATCAAATCATTCGTTAATTTATGTACAGTCTATTGGTTTCCGTCGGGGGCGTCGGGGAGGGAAGGGGTAGAGTTATTCGTAAACAGCTTGGGTTCAACTGATAGAAAATCGATCAAATCAATAGTTTTGCATTACGAGACAATATGTCAGGTAGGAACAGTCAAATGTATGTATATCGGCATAGCCTATTCAATTTCAGTACCTTTCTGAAGGGCCATCTGCCGAGCACTAGATATGGATACCGAAAAACGGATTAATTTCTGGCTTCTGTCCAGATTTGGGTCTGAGAACTCCTCTTTCGAAAGCATGAATTCAATCAGTCTGGACACCTTAATCATACTCTCAAAGGTAGGTATAGGTACTGTTCACCACAAAATCAGTAACCAAGCCGGACACCCCCTTGTACCTCCCTTTATCCTGATCTGCCAAAGAGCCCTAAAAAGCCTGGAATCCAACATGCAGGTGTATATTTAAGCTTAACCTGGTCGATTATGTTGCTTATTAGTTGTCACCATCTCGGACGGTAAGACTCGGACGGTGAGAGCGTGCAAAGTCCCGATCATTGTTACCTACTCATTGTGGTTACCAGAGCTTGACAATGGCCCCGGGGTCCTGAGAACGAATTGAACTAACCCTTGATTGTTGAACAAGCCCTGGGATTTACCAAAAAACATCTACAGAACCCAAGAAGACAATATTTACATCTGACAAAAATAAAATCGCAAAACAGAAAGATCATCATCCATATGGGGCAGACATGAGAAGTACACGCAGCATTGCAACCGGTCCCGTTCGAGGTCCATCACCCCATGAAATGTACTTCAGGTAAATACCATCCTCAGATCATTCGCACTGACACCACCATGTACTCAGGCACGTACACGAGTATGGACTGACACAGGTGGTCGCCCCGGTGTATCCCTCGCCACCGCATTGGCCCCATTGTTGCACAGTGCCCGTACCTGTTGGCGTCGGTGAAGTTGCCGTGGCCGTGCTTGTCGTGATCGTGGTTGTCGTTACAGGTATTGTTGAGGTGCTGAATGTCGTGGTCGGCGATGCGGTCGGGATGGAGACGCTGCTTGGCCCATTCGAGCATGGACTGCCATATTCGAGCTGCTCGTGGATACCTTGTCAGACCCTGCTGCCGAGCTTCAAGTGACACAATCTGGAATATCGCTATAAAAAAAAAAGGCGAGACGGGTCTCCGTTGCAGGAATGAAAGGCTACCTACGATAGCATGGGCCTCTTGTGCGTATGTACACCCGTTGTTGACGTTCGAGTCCGAGAAGCCCGCACTCCACTAAAGCGTTTTCCAGTTAGTAACTTTGTTCTCAACTCTCAAGTGTCTCTAGAGGTCAGGTGGCGCGGCATATCACGAATAGCCTTCCTAGACACTTTCCGAGACAAAGCTGCGGGAGATGTCGGTCATGCCAATGCCACTTACCATCATGATTCCGCCGAAGCGAGTCGCATCTCCGTAATCCGAGATAAGCTCAGATAGCTGGTCTGGTGTGATGTAGTAAGTTTCGCCCGTGGGACCGCCGTTGGCCGCGAGAGGCGCAGCTGGGACGCCGATGCTGTGAGGTATTTTCTGTGTCATTATTGGGGAGCTTCCCTACTAACTTCGATACCGAATTATCGGTCATGAATGGACAGACGTACAAGAGCTCAGCATCCGCAGATGGTGTGGACGCTGTGTATGTAACCCATTCGTCGTCTATTGGGCAAATGGTCAACAACAAGCCAGGATGACACCACCTTGATTTGCTTACAGTTGAATGCCGCGTTACCGTTGAAAGGCAGTGCACAAGGATAGGTGTAATTATTGTTGTCTAGTTGGTATTGATGATTGAATTTAGCCCAGGATTAGGGATGGGAGAAGTCTCGCGACCCCGGAATCGAAGATGGGGTTTTCTCACTGTAAAATTGAGGCCAAAGGTAATCAAATGTTGCATTGCCAATGATCACACCCACTGCATGAGAAGAATCGTCAGTGATGTGCGGTTGTTTTTTTTGACAACCTCGATCCTTGGTTAACAGTATAGTGCTAGAATCGAGGATACTCACTGTTCGGTTCAGGTATGGGGCATTGAGGAGCTCCTGTGATGTAATAGGTGTTGTCGGGATCTGTTGCGAAGTTTTCGCGAAGCGTGGAGATCATCGCCGCTATTGAAGTTCGTCAGCTTAGAGATATAATGCTTGAATCTTTCCGGGTTCACGACCACCCAGCACTTACGATAGTATTGACTATAGCCGTTGTTCAACTCGATATCGAAGTCAAACCCATTGACAAAAACATCACCAAAGGGTCGTGCAACCGTCGTGTTCCCGGAATTACCTGCACTCCCGGGTGCTCAAATGGTCAGAAATAGGTCCATAATTGGATGTACCGCCAAACCTCGCAAAACAGATAGAAAGAAAGAAAAAATCGTACCATAACTATCCCAGAGGTATTGCCCGATCTCCTGAGCTTGAGCGTTACCCGTGAGCGAGTACGAGCCAGAGGCACCCCCAAGAGACAATATGATCGTCACACCAGCCGACTGGCAGGTGGATATCGCAGCAGCAAGGGCGTCACACTGCTGTCCCTCTCCAGAGCTTCCAGAGATGTAACAGCTCTGTCCAATCGTGCCAGAAGGAATGTTCCCCGATGCGCCGTAAGAGTCTGTCAAGTCTTGTATCAGCGACGGGAGGGAAGCTATCAATATTACATGCTAGAAGACTCGGAAAACCGACACAAAAATGCCAGAACAAGGACATCGATCCCTGATGTGGAGGTACAGTACGCGGAGAGGTCGTTGTTCGCGACCGTGCCGCCACCGTTCTGGCCCCAATAAACCACATTCTGGCCAGCGGCGTAGGCCACTCCAGCTATGGATACAAGGCTCGCGAGTGTGGACAGCATCATGATAGCAATATTCAAACGTGTGTGTGTCCACTTTACGTACAGTGAAATGGAGCTGGACTGAAGCTTTATTGAAGTTTTCTAACGCTAGACTAGACGAAGCAGTGACAGAACTCTGGGTTTTATATAGTCCAGCAATTCCAGCAATTCAGCCTTTATCTCCCATGATGGACGAGCCCAGGAAATGATACCAACAGCCTGGAGTTGGGCAAATTTGAGGTCCAATACTGCATTCTAAATGGTTGCATCTCCTGCATTTAGACCCATCGCTTCCAGCGCAACCCGCCTAGGACGAGGCCTGACCGTGTCTTAAGGACAGAACCTGAGTCCTCGTGCGTGGGATTGGTGTGTTGGATTGTAATTTGTTTCGCAGATGTAGGCCAACGGAATGGTCACACTTGATCCATCTCAGAAGATGACGAAGATCTCTAGGTTTCATGGTCCGACTGGGCTCTGACTGTAGCATCGTGATATCTCTTCTCTTGAATAGGCGTTTCCGTTATCCGAAGTCTTTGGAACTCGGTTCGAGAGCTTCCTATTCTGGGAATGTCTGGTGACACGGCGATGTCAAAACAACAGTCCAACGCCTTGGTATCTGGTTCCACTCGAATGCTAAGGTCGTGGTTTTGCAATCATACCTCCTAGTCAATGAAAAGGGGTTGCAATCTTCCAGGCTTAGCCTGGCAAAGACATGGACTATGACCTTTGATAAGGGCTTGACAACCCTCATGATATCCCACTTACTGTTCTTGGACAGGTCATCAAACCGGACTCACCAGTAGGAATCTGATTCCCGCACATCATCCAGGAGCAATACAACTGACCTCTTGGGTTTGTAACGTTACTGTGTCAAGTGCACATGATACTACCTTATCGTTGTCAGTGCAGGTACTGGAACGGCAGGAGGTCATACAGTAAGGTAAATAGGCCATGTGCATAGAACGAGGCGATGCAACCCTACCTAATTCATATGCACCATGGCGGCACCTGTTGGCCACGATCCCGGTTCCTGCATGGCCAACAAGCCCCGAGAACAAGAGCCGAACATCCGCGGTTCTTTTCTGGCATGTGGAGGGTTGCACGGTTCGGACAGAGCAGAAGTCAGACTGATTTTCTATCTGAACCTCGTCCTCACAGCATCTACCATGCCGACTTCAGATGGCCACCCTCCCTTCTGTCCGCTCACTTCTTCTGTCCACGGACTTTTCGGACACCACTCCATCCATGGCGGATGGGATGTGCCTTCTCGGCTGGAAGGTCACTTCCTTGTCGCCGCTGCTTGACGAACTCCCAGTGTTCCTCAGCGACTTTAGCGCCCGACGTCTGGTGGCCCTTGTCGACGGCAGCCCGGGCTCGTGACTGGGCTTCGGCCTGTTGTCTCCCGTGGACCTCCCACCAGAGCAGGTCATCCGGGGCCCTGGCCGGCTCTCGACGGTACCAGAACAGGTCGGCGGTGGCTTGGCTTCGGGCCTCGGTTTCGTACCGCGCCCGCTCCTGTTTCTCCCGCTGCTGCTGCTGCTGCTCCGCCGCGGCTCTGGCTTGCTCTTGACGGCGCTTCTGGGCAGCAGCTTCGGCCCGTCGCCGCCTGACTTCGGCCTGTCTCTCTGCATGCATCGCCCACCGGACCCGCTGCTCACACTCGCGCCTCAGTTCTTCCCGCGCCCGCTGCTGGCGCATCTTCTCCAGGTGCTTGCGCAAGTTATCCTGGAACTCTGCGCGCGCACGGGTACGCTCCTCGTGGTAGTCCCGCATCATCTCGTTGAACTCGTCACACGTCCAAGTCTGCGTCCTGCGCCCGTCACCCGCCTGCTCAGCCTCCGCCTTTTGAACCCCCCCTCTCTGGTTGCCTCGTCGATACTGATCCCACTGCGATCGGACGTACGCGTAGTTCTTGTCATACGTGGCACGCTTCTGTGGGTCCCGGAGGCACTCGTAGGCGAGATTCACCTGAAATGATATTGTCAGTAGTGAGAGAAAACATTGATGCATAAGTTGAAGCAATGATACCTAGAGAAAGCGACAATGTGACGTGGGATTGCGATTGCATACTGACCTTGATGAACTTGGGTTGGAACTCTGCCTCTTTGCCAGGGTTCTTGTCGGGGTGAAGCAGTAGTGAGAGCTTCCTGAACGCGGTGATGATCTCCTTCTTGGTGGCTTGCAGGGTCAGACCGAGATCGACGTAGTAGTCTGGTGTCTTTGGCTCTGCCATCTTGGATGACTGTTGAAGATGGACTGGCGATGGGCGATGATGTGTTGGTTTTTCGAGTGGGCAAGGCCCAACAGTCCGTCAAGATAGAAGAAAGAGAGGTTGGAAAGTTGTGACGGAAATTTGTGACAGAAAGTCGAAGTCAGAGAAGAGATTGAAGGTTGTCGCGAAGTGAGAGGAACAATGGTTAATTGGCGATGGTCGAAGATGGGTGAAGGAGGTTGACCAGACCGCTGACAGTCGAGAGGTTGAAAATTTGATCTGGGACGAGTGTTCAAAGCGTCAAAAAAAAAAAAAACCGAGGTGCTGGTGGAAGTTGGAAGTCGAACCTTAAGATCAAGGATAGTCGCAAACTGAGGTGAATAAGGTTTTGATATAGCAGACGATATCACGAAGAAATCTTTGGGAAGACTTGAGCAGCGTTGGACTGTAGGAAGGGTGGGCCCATACCTAGCCCGTCTCACTGGTCGTAGGAAGTGCACGGCAGTCCTTTGCCTGCCAGAGATGAGCTTTGAACGGAAGTGAGGATGATGGTGAGCTGGAAGTGAAGTGTGGCTCAGACCACGATCAAGTTGTAGACTGGTAAACAGGCAGAACGGAGAATGATAAGCGCGACACTTTAGTAGGTTTATACCTACCTACGTTCCTAAGATAGGATGACCAAGACGTATCAAAGCAGAAGCCAAAACACTGAATCTTGTTTAAAGTTGACCGGAATAAGAACCGCCTGCTCTTGTGTACGCGTTATAAAGCCAAGGGGCACTCTTGTTGGAAGCCGGGTAGGGAGGCAGCGCAAGGGGACTCGGCCACAAGCCTGGAGGAGAGGACATGTCAAAGACGACTTTTATATTCCAAGAGAAACTTATTTTAGATAAAATAGATCGATTAGAAGGGCCAACCACTATTGGCTATAGCGACGGAAGGGTCATGATTGTTGATGACACTGACCAGCTCGCCTATCAAGTCTCGATAGGTGAGCCCCTTGGCGCAAGTTGCAAAGTTTAGCACCTCGCATGGCTACAGACTTTGTGCCAGAGTCCAGGCGAAGGCTAAGTGGTCGTTGTTTTTAAGCTGTCAGTATAGCTATAAAAGCTGTAACAGTTTCCTTCATACAATAGAGGATGCTCGAAAGCCTAGCACCCAAGATTCCACAGTGCCATGAACAGCAAGAGAGCAAAATAATACAGGCGAAGGCTAACACCACCAATAATACATAGAAAAGCGCGACGCGGCCGTACGTGAGGAGTCTGTGACTTATATCAGTCATACGAGGAGCCTACGAGCATATCTGGATGTCCGATTTCCCATCAGGTAGCAGGCTTCAGGACAAACAAGTTAGCAAACAGAATGCAGAATGCAGAATGCAGACCGAGGGTCCACTTTCAACGAAACTCTCCGTATAAATGAAGAATCCACTGGGAAGAAGGACAGCCAATATTCTAACTAGGTCTAGATCATTATGCCCGGCCCAGAAAGGAGCCTAACTCACCTACATCGACCATAGCCGCTCCCAAGTCAATCAATCACGAAACGGCAGCCTTCGAATATGCGGATATTATGTGCTGCTACGCAATGAATTCGGGTTGTCTTCTAGTAGATCTTGTTCCATGTGGGAAGCGTAGAATTCCGTCATGACTTTACCATCACCTTCGGTTCTGCGCGTCTCCCCATGGTTAATGGCCACAGCATCTTTTGATCCTGTTTCTCAGGCCATAGCGACACCAACCAATGTTGGCAAGGAGGGTAAAGACTTATTAGAAGATGGAATGAGTCTTTTAATAGAAACCTCCGGCTTTCATCCTCACAAACCTTGAAATAAGAGACGTCGGAGGTCATTTACCCTCTTGTAATCTACGGAACTTTACGATTAGGTATTGAGGGTATGGCAGTGGTGAGGGTCTACCTACCTCCACAATATGGCAGAAGATGTGGTGCCTACAAAAAGACTTTGAAACCTGATTTAGAGCATGATAGAACGGATAGAGCATTTTTGGTGGCATTGACCCTGACCTGAGATTCCGTAAAGCATATTATGATGACCAGGATGTTTTGCGCCAAACTCCAGTTTTATTACATGAAGTACATGTGAAAGAACAGCGTGTTGATAGAACAATGAGAAGAACCATTACCCATCAGCATGAAGCCCGACCAAGTCCGACGAGGCTCAACCGAGCGCCCGGCGAATTCCTCGAGAGGGGGGGTTCTCTTTCGTTTTGAGGATAAATTTGCATTGAAGCTATCAACTGGAAGGTGAAGAGGAGCCTGGACAGGCTGTGAAAGCTCGTTGAAACGGGGCTCTCATGGCACGTGGAAAAGGCGCACGTTACAGTGCGACGAAGCAGACCTCGTAATAGGTATATCAGTGTCGGTAGGCTGCAGCGCTTATGTTTCCGGCGCCCCGAATGTTGGTGATGAGCTTTCCGTCCATCAGCGCGTCCGCGATCGGCGGAATGTTTTTGTCCGTTTTCATCCACTGCTTGATCTCGCACTTGTCGCTGGGTGGAGCAAACGTCCTGATGGGCTGCGGCAGAACCTTGGTGCAGTCGGTAAGGTTGTTGATGTTGTCCACGCCCAAAAGGCTGAGACGGACGTACTCGCGCGCGTAAAGCTGTCACTCTTGCATCAGCACACAATACACCTCGCTGCATATTCTGTCCCGACGAGAGAGACTTACCAGGTTCCAGGGCAGTTGCGCGGCGTTGTTCGGTGCGGCAAACGCGGTGAAGAGTCTCTGGATCCTCGGATCGGCAGCGAGCTTGGTGTCGCTCGGGAACTTGAACACGCGGGCCGGCGCGTTGGGGTTGATGGTCTCGTTGTAGTAGACCATGTCCCACACGCCCGGCGTGCTGTCCTGTGGGTCACCGGCGCGGGCCGGATCCACGAACCGCTGCTGTGCTGTCGAGTGCGCACCGAGCAGCGCCGTCAGGCCGTTCGGTTGGATTGTCTTGTCCTGGAACAGCTTGATCAGGTTGTCCGCGCTATCGTTGACGTCCGGCAGAAGTCCATCGGGCGCAGCATCGCTGTTGTCCTTGCGCCCAATGTACGTCTTGGTGCGAGGGCCGAGTGGGCAGACGACGGTGGCCACGTTGGCTCCCATCCTATACGACGATGGGGAGTCAGAAATGGCCGATCATGTCAGGAGGGGCGAGTCCTGAGACATCGTGGACGAGGAGCTCCACGCTATGTACTCTTTTGGACGTATGTCTCAAAACTGGACTGTAACACATGACGGGAAGAGATAAACGATCAAAGATTACTCCAAAATACTTACTGGATCAAGTCGGCAGCCGAAATGCCGTATTGCTTGTACTTTTCGTACCAGCCCTCGGTCGCGTCCAAGATCTCCTCAAGCCCCCGATTGGCAGGTCGTTCGATCTCCTCGGGCGCAAGGAGGATGGAGCCGTCTGCGCCGCCAGAAGGCCCGGTGGATTTGGACCACCCGGCTGCATCGTGGAAGCCCAGACGGACGGCACCGCGGGCGGCATTTGTGCAGCGACCTGACGGGCCTTTGAAGGCCGTCACCATGTCGTTGGCAACGTACTGCCAGACACACTTGAGAACGAGTCCGTTAGTACATTCCTTAATGGGCAAGGACGAATGTCGAATAATAGTACGTACGCAGGTGTCAGCCGCGCAGGCAGGCGTGCCCAAGCGAGGCACGTTGGAATAGGTCTCCAGACTCTCGCCGTCGGCTTGGCCCAGGATGGTGGCCTTGATGTCCTTACCCACAGCAGTGAGTTGGCTATCCTGAAGGGTCAGCAGGTCGCCAATCAACTCGTTAGAGTTGAGGGCTGGATCGGCAGGACCGCCTTGACGCGCCAATATTTTGGCATTGATCTCGTTGACGACTTTGGCCATCCCGGGGTGTGCCCAAGCGTTGTCCATCAGCACTGCAGCGAGGCAGGCCATGGTTACAGCTGTGATCCTCATGGTGATAACTAGGTAATGAATGACTTGGGGAATTAGATATATTATGAGTAACGGGGGGATCGATTCAGACCTGAGAAAACACTGTGACAGGCTTGTCAAGCTCTCAGCAAACAAAAACGAACGACTGGAACTAGGGGACGAATGAGTGACTGGATGGTTGGTTCAAGGAAAAATCGGTGTATCCGGGGGAGGACGTTTTCTTGACTTATATACGCCTCGATATCTTGAGCTTGTCTTTTCATGTTGTGGATTTCCCACCATACCTAGGTACCTACCCCTGACTAGAGCCCCAGCTGCCATCGCAATATCAGCACCAAATTTTAGCCGCATTCCCGCAAGGTCCATGTGCTGTTGGTTGTGTACATCACGTTGATCACTCAGGAGCCAGAAGACGTCCGAATTGGAATAGGCGCGCCTCTGGTAAATTTACGGGAGGATTGGCAGTCAGTGCGGCGGCGTTGGGAGAAGGCGCCAGTATTTCACAGGATGAGGCTGAGGTCGCTCGGCGCCAGACCTCTGGGATCACGACCGCACCTGTCCTATCATTCGCGATAGGGGGCATGGAGGGCCAGGGTGAGGTCAGAGAGCCGCGACCTCACCCTTGGGGGGAGGGGCAGTACAGAAGGCTGATTCTCCTTTGCTTTGGTGAAATTGGAGGAATGAAACGGGTTAGGCTTATTCAGCTGTCGTCTGATCGCAGTGTCTAGCGCGGCCGACCGAGGCGTATTGCTGAAGGAAATCCGGCAAGGAGAGGAGAGCGCGTAGCCGTGTTTGCTCAAGCTGCTTGGACCCAGTTGCCCTGTCCAGGTCAAAGCTCGAATGGCAGAACTCTCAGGCCACAGGGGCTGTTGATCGAACGAAACAAAATCATTTGCTGATCTTGGTCTGCGGCATACTAGGGTCTAATCTTATGCTCGCATTCAAAGCCACACTTTTTTTCTAGACGCAAAGTGTCGCGGGCCGACAAAGGTTATGAGAAGTGAGGCCAATTCAGTTCAACTTGTTCCTTTCTCGCCCCTCCCAATATTAAATCTAACGCACTGACCACAAGTTCTGCGGTGATTATCCTCTTGGAGGGATACATGAAACCGTAGCCTCTGCAGACTCATGCCCATATTCTCTTCATGGCCACCGACCGACAAGCAGGGCTATGAGGCGGTGCGCCACGGGTTACGAGCGAAAGCGCGGGAGAACGGGCATCTGGGTACTGTGATAATGCCAACCCACTGCCTGTTCCAAGGTTGCAGCGTTATCATCGAAGGCACACATACCATGCGTATAGGTATATCCCCTGCCCGAGTGGAGAATGGTATCATCGTAGGTTGTGCTGAGGTACACGAAACTACCGTCACCGAAACCAAAGTCTACAGCATCTTTTCCACCATGGTTGTCGATAGACTGCACAAAATTACTACCGAACAAACCATAGAAACACCTGAGCACGTACCTCTGTGGGATTAATCAGTGCCATGATAAGGCGCCTTGGCTATTGTTGGGACTGCCAGGAAGCGAGACGATATAGTTAAAGTATAGGTTCTCATGCTCAGTAAGCGAACTGAAGGAAAAACAACAGTATGTGAAAATTATCGAGGACAAGCCTAAAATATTACCGGAGACGGTGCTAATTATCTGCCCCTTTGGAACCAGAAAGGTTCCGAAATGTTGCGGCAACAGCGAGGGCTACTTGCGTAAGATAGATGAGAGATAGCTGAGGCGCAACGTGATCAATACTGAGGCATGCACGAGTGTCTGAATTTTCCAAAAATTTGGTTTGAACAGCAAGCTCAGGGCCGACACGCTCCGAGTGATTCACGAGCTAAATTGATCAAATTGATGGAACGTGAAGAATGCCCGGCCAAGTCTTTAGACAGATTCATCCAGCCCGAGAAAGTGTCGCTAAATGAACACAATCAACCCTGAGAGAAATCACGTTCATGAACTGCCCGGGGTGGTAGAAAGAGGCTGCTGTATTGCGGCATGACGGGAGCGAGTATGCCAGTATTGCTCAGCTGTCCTACGGAGTTCAACAACACCTTCGCAGGAAACTGTAGGTGACTTGAATTGATCTGTCCAGAAGAGGGTCAAGATATGTGTCAAACATCCAATATGCAATGAGGCTGAGAAACCTCTTTTTGGGCGTGCGAGGGATGACGGACAAGGCAGCCTCTTGCGTTGGTCAAAGTGGAGCGGGCCCGAGCTAGGTAGTTGGTGTTGGAACTGAAGAAAGACGATATACACAAGGGCAGGCGGGTTTTAAGTAATTATTCGAGTAGTCCCGACGATACTCTTCATTGATTACCACTCAACTGCTGCGGCTGACTTCCTGGACAGGCTCCCGTGCACTGCAAGCCAGACGTCGCCTGGTTCGCAATGTTCGAGCACAGAATCTTTTCTTGTCCACCATTGACCGGCGTGATATCAATTCCCTTGAACGTAAAGTTCTGGCACGGCGCGGCAGCGCTGCAGTGCATCGCCGCAGCCACATCATACCTGCTCGTGCCCGTGATATTCTCCCAAGTCACATCGCTAATGCTCAGCCGCGAACTGTCGCAGTTGTTGTAGCTGTAGATGCAGCTTGTCACGTAGATTGGTTGGTTGACATCCTGGATGTTGAAATTACGGAACGTCACATTCTTGACGTGGCCTTCTCCCGGATAGGTCTTTATCCACGCGGCGTTGGAGCTGTGGACGCAGCGAATGTCCTCGAAGAGGACGTTGTCCACGTAGTCGACCGCGTTGTTCCCCAGCGAGCCGATGGTTGCGCAGCCGCTCTCGTAGCAGGTCGCGTTGCTGACGGAGATGTTTGTGCTGTTTCCTTTCACGGAGATGCAGTCCTGGGTCCCAAATCAGCATGATGTACCGTGGGGGGGGGGGGCCGCACTTCCATGGGAAAGCCTCACATCGCCGCATGTCACTGTCCAGTTTTTCAGCACGACATCTTGCGAGTTCCAGCTGTCGAAGCCGTCCGTGTTCACGGCAGACCACTGGGAGTTGGACTGAGTAGACATATCGAGGTTCGTCATGGTCACATTCTGGCTGTGTGCTACGAATGTGTGCCAAAACTGGGCTTGTCTCCAGGTGATGCCATCGATGAGGACGTTGGTTCCCTCCCAGATCGTGAGGGAGATGGGCCTGCCTTTCATGTTGCTTCCATTGCGGTTCTGATCGATCCAGACTTGGCCATTGCCGTTGAACAATGCTTTACCGTACCCCCTCATGGTGATATTCGTGCCGCCGAGCATCCAAGCCGTCGAGAGCCCAGCGTAAGTCACCGACATGGTGTTTGAAATCCAGTATTGCAGATTGTCCGCGCTCCATAGAAATGTACCGTATATGGAGATGTCACAATTCTGCAGGTCCGTGGTCTTCATGATCTGGCGAATGTTGTAGGTGCCCTCGGTGAAGACGATGGCGCCGTTCTTGCCACACTGCGTGAACGCGTTGAGAATCTGTGGCGTGTCGTCACTCATTGTTCCAGTATTCAGCGGCGAGACGGTGCAAGTCGTTCCATTTTTCACGAAGGCACAGCGGGCCAAGGCAGCGAGGGCCAGACAGAAGCCGAATTTGAGTAGCAACATCTTGCCTGAAGTCCTGAATCCTGGAGCGACACTGCAAGCAGGTTCTGCAGAACGAAGGGCGAAGCGCCTAGGGATGCAGCGGTAATACTTATCTTCATGAAGACATAAAGCTACTACTACTGTCAGGTGCCGGCGCAATGGTGGTTTCTCGTGACTTCAGGCTGATGTGCTGCATCTCTCGCGGTCAAACGAAGCCCGTATTGGACCAAGCCGGAGAGGCTCAGTCCGTGGCTCTAGCAATGTCCCCGTCCAGTAGCCATCGAGGGGGAGATGTCGGCAATTGTTTTTGTTTCCATTAACAATCAAGGACCAGTATCACTTGACATCTTTTGCACACGTCGCCTAGATGCGATCACCCGGGTGGAACGTTAAGGATTCCACGACGCTCACCGTACGAGGGTGGCACAGACAGCCGCCGCCTCGACATATGCGGTTGCGAATGAACCCTGATAAGACGAGTATATTTGAATATAGGTATGTATATCAACGAAATCTAAGCGGTACTCGAAAGTGAGGAGTGAGCAGGTGGACTTGTGATGGTGCACGTGATGGTGCACGCTGTCCGGAGGGAGAGAGTGAGACGAATCGTTCCAAGTACCTACTAGTTCAGAAGATGTCTCACATGAGATTTACACTGCAAAGTCATATGACCGAGAGGATTGAACCTCGTCGTCAACAGGCGTCTTTAGGTGTTTATGAGTGTGTTGACAGGAGTGCTGTTGTCTTGAAATCGGAATCAAGGCACGAATGAGGCGGCTGCCACACCACAGTGGCGGCAAAGGAGGGCTCCCTGGTCCGGTCCGGGGAAAACCCACTCTGCCAACTCCTATTGTGGGCCCAAAGATGTTTGTCTGGGGCTACCTATTTTAGCGTTGGTGACTAGGGCGCGGGCCTTGCTTGACTGGCACGACGTCGACCCTCAAGAGACTTACTTACCTCTCACCACGCTCAACTCACCACATGTGAGCGGAACACGAGCGTCTCTGGACGCCATTCTCATCACAAGATCTCAGTTCACACTCTCACACATGGGTCTTCCATCCGTCAGCCTTACTATTCGAGTCTCAACACCAGCCTCTACCGGCGACTTCCCCCCTGGCGGGTACCGCGAAGCCTCATCCTCCCCATGGCGCTCCTCCCCCGTCTAAAACAGACCAAACCGATCCGGCCCCCCCAGGACCTTGAGCCAGGTCTCATCCGCCCTCCAAACCTACGCTATGTGTACAGCCTCGCCGCCTTCGTCTCCCTCGGCGGCTTCCTCTTCGGCTGGAACCAAGGCGTCATGGGGATGATCATTGCCGACGCACGGTGGATCTCACTCATGCAGCCCTCGTCGGACTGGGCCGTCGGCTTCGTGGTCAGCGTATACAACATCTCGTGCGCGATCGGCGCGCTCGCCGCGGGCAACCTGGCCGACGTGTACGGCCGCGAGCGGACCCTGTCGATGGCGAGCGTGCTCACCGCTCTCGGCGCGCTGGTGCAGACCTCCGCCTACCGCCTCGGCCAGATGGCGCTGGGGAGGTTCCTCCTCGGCCTCGGGATCGGGGCCTACGCCGCCGGGGTGCCGCTGTACATCAGCGAGATCAGCCCCGCCGGCCTGCGCGGCCGCATCGTGGGCATCAACCTGATGATCCTGTGCCTCGCCGAGATGGTCGTCTTCCTCGTCGACTACGGCTGCTTCTTCCTGCCGACGGCCCACTGGTGGCGCCTCCCGATCCTCCTCCAGGTCCTCCCCGCCGCCCTGCTGGCCCTCGGCTGCTGGCGCAGCAGCTGGGTGCCGCCCAGCCCGCGGTGGCTGGTCGGCCAGGAGAGGTACGACTGCGCGCGGGAGGTCCTGACGCGGCTGCACGGCACGGCCGCGGCCGAGGAGGAGATGCGCGAGATCAGGGCGGCCGTCTCCGCGGAGCAGGCGGGTGACGCGGCGCGGGCCGAGGCCAGCTGGCGCGACATGTTCCGCGGGCCGATGCTGCGCGTCACGCTGCTGGGCGCCGGGGTCCAGTTCTTGCAGCAGATGACCGGGACGAACGCCATCTTCTACTACACGCCGCAGCTGTTCCGCAACGGCGGGATCACGGATCCGGAGATGGCGAATCTGGCGACGAGCGGCGTGGGCGTGGTCTTGTTCTTGTCGGCGTGGATCCCCATCTTCTTCTTCGACCGCCTGGGCAGGAAGACGTGGTTCCAGCTGGGCCTGGTGGGCATGTTCGTCGCGCTCCTGGGCATTGCCTTCCTGCAACGCCATGCGGAGAGTCATCCGGGCGACCCGAGGAATTATGCCATCGTCGCATTTCCCTTGTTGTTCTTCACGTCGTTCAATATGTCATGGAGCTCTGGATCGTGGACGTACGCCGCCGAGATCTTCCCGAACTCTCTGAGGGTGAGTTCTCTTCTGCGGCCTTCTTCTCTTGGAAGGGAGGGGGGGAGAGGGTGTATAGCTGACGCGGCAGCAGTCCAAGGGCAATGCGCTATGCACAGCGTCACTCTGGATATCCAACTTCATCGTGGCGCAGGTGACACCGCCCATCATGACATCCATATCGTGGGGTCTGTACCTCATCCTAGCCGCCATCAACGTCCTCGCGTTCTTTTTCGTACGCTATTGCCTCGGTAGGTGCACACCACAGAGAGTGGTTCAGTCCGCTCTTGTATCGGAGATACTGACCAATATCCTCCCTTCGCAGTTGAGACCAAGGGCAAGACCCTCGAGGAGGTGGCGCACCTGTTCGGCATTGAAGAGAAGTCTGGTGACAAAGAGAACGAGCGGTCTTCGGAGCAGCGCGCCCTGCTTAGGGATGAGCCTCTCGACGAAGTGGATGACGAACCAGGAATATTCACATGACCATGTGGACAAGAAGGCTATTATTGGGTATCTACGCGAATGAATGCAATGTTGAAACCACTACCTCTCCTCGCCCTTGCTTTGCTGCACATGCGCGTGGTTCTTCACATAAACCCGGCCCACCCGCTACAGGAACCACCGGAACTCAGACACGCTAGGCCCATCGCGCAGCCTCATGGTCGGCACATCCCGGGCGTCCATGTTGACGCCATCCCTCTTGTTCCGTCGCCTGTTGTCCCAGATCATATACAGGCCCGTCAGCGCCGTGATCAACGCACCTGCGCCCCCAAACACGGCCGTCGTGACCAGGGCCGTCTCGTACTTGGGCGCCTCCTTCTCCATGAAGATGTTGCTGCTCACCAACCCCATCAAGTTGGCCAGCGGCACCCCCACGGACGTCAGCGTGACACGGCGGCCCTCATGCGCCACGTTGTTGTTATACCACGTCGACAGGATCACGGACGGCGCCGAGGTGCCCCAGCACATCATGAAGGTGGCGAAGTACGCCAGCTGGATCTGCGCCGTCACGTCGCTGATGCTCGCGAAGATGATGAAGCCGATGAAGGTGAAGGCGAAGCCCAGCATGATGAAGGGGAAGCGGATCCGCAGGAAGTCGGAGCTGAAGGCCAGTAGGAGCAGCATGACCGCGCCGGTGACGTTGGGCGCCACGGTGTACAGATTCGTCTTGACGGTCGAGTAGTTGAGCGCGCTGACGATCTGCGGCAGGAACAGCGACACGGACTGCAGCGGGACGCCCAGGCACACCTCGATCGCGAGGAAGGCGAAGGTCGACGGGTACCGGAAGATCTTGAGCGCCTCGCGGAGGTTGAACTCCTCGCTGACCGTGGACGACGAGTCCGTCTGGATGCGGAAGAAGGCCAGCTCCTTCTCCTCCTCGTTCAGAAAGGCGGCCTCGGACGCGGACTTGGGCAGGTACCAGAAGGCGAAGAAGCTGAAGAGCACCGAGGCCGTGCCCTCGATGATGAAAAGGTATCGCCACGACTGCAAAGCCGAGTGACGGATCTGGAAGACGCCAAACGACAACAACCCGCTGAAGGCGTTGGCGATGTTGCTGGCCGCATAAAACAAGGCCAGCCGTCGCGCGAGCTCGCCACGACGGTAGAAGGTGGTGAGGTAGTAGATCACCAGCGGGAAGAAGGCGCCCTCTGCCATTCCGAGAAACCAGCGCAGAGCAAGCACGCCGCTAAAGTTCTGGACGGCGGCCATGAGCAGGGTCATGGTGCCGAATGCGAACATCATGACGGGGAGAGCGCGGTGCGGGCCGTATTTCTTGCCGAGCATGGAGAAGGGCGGCGCGCAGAGGACATAGGGCACAAAGAAGATGGAGACGATGATGTTGTACTGGTTGTCTTTGAACCCCAGGTCACTTGTAAGGCCTGCCGTTTTGGCGTTGCCCAGGTTGCCTTTGTCAAGTGCGTTGAAGAGGTCTACGAGGTGTCAGTCTCCGTCGTGAAGCTGCTGCTTCTTCTCCTCCTCCTGGAGGAAGTGTGGGAGTGATGATGAGGGAGCGAACGTACACATGACGGCCAGGAC
Source organism: Juglanconis oblonga (assembly GCA_003012965.1). Taxonomy (NCBI): domain Eukaryota; kingdom Fungi; phylum Ascomycota; class Sordariomycetes; order Diaporthales; family Juglanconidaceae; genus Juglanconis; species Juglanconis oblonga. The sequence goes on along the minus strand of MUZH01004362.1, from coordinate 131,951 downwards.
GGGCAATATCCGGATGTCAAACTTGCGACAGAGCTTCACTTCAGCCTCATGGTCGAGCACGCGAGCTGTGTCTGCCACGACGGCTGAGTCGCCAAAGGCGGAGCTCTCGACATCGCCGCCGACGTCGATCCCCTTCTTGGGGAGAGGGTCGGCCTCCATGTGGACGTCCACCGGGGGGGGGGCGTGATTCTGGAAACACCTGAGCGTCTTGGAAAGCCCTGAGAGGATGAGCAGGTTTGCAGTATCAAGATGCTCGCGGGGTTACTGAGTGACAGATGCTGCGAGATTTGATGGTGAGGATGCGGGGGCGGCGGCGACAAGGTGAGCAGCAGCAGCCGGCCCAAATAAAGCTGACAGGCCGGCTAGTGTGTGCATCCATGATTATGATAGAACGGCGCGGCCGAATCAGATCCAGATGCTCGACATCCTAGACATCTAGGTAAGCCTCCCTTCTTATCAAGTAGATGACCAACTAGACCGTGTCACTTTAACGCCAGAATATGTCTGCCGAGCGTTCGCTTATCGTTCGGGCCTTAAATGACTCGCCGGGCTTCTCCGGCAGCTGAAAATCGACTTATCTTCCCGGTCCGGAGGCTTCCGTCTATTCATTCATACGAAGCGGTTCGGGCATTTCTTTTGCGGTCTCGTTCATTTCGGCATGCCGGGAGGCGTTAACATGTTTTCTGGTTGCTTGATTCATAACTCATATGAATTATATACCTAGGTAGGTATCTTACCTAGGTATAGTACCGCAGCAGACAAGTCCTGGCTCAGCCCCGGAAATCTTGATACTCGTCTCCTAGCGCTCCGAGCCCCGAACCCGGCCCGGGAGCTGTCAACCCGCCCGGCTTTCCGGCAATGGAGACCCATATCGGGCCGCAAGCAAGACCGGAACACTGCAACTTCTCATACTATGTAGAAAAACCAAAGCAACGTGAAACTAGACGCTTCCCCTATAGTCGCCGCGGTAAACTCCCCGGCCTTATAACAGTTCCAATAATACGCGCAGCCATGTCCTCCTCAAGCAAGACCGTCGTCCGGACCGACAAGGCGCCTCCACCCATGGAGGGCGTGCTCAACCAGGCGATCACTGCAGGTGGCTTTGTTTTTTGCAGTGGTCAGCTTGCCAGGAACCCGCAGACGGGTCAGATGGTAGAGGGAGACATCCAAGCACGGACGGTATGTGAGCCTGGGCTAGGTGCGCTCTCCACATTGTGCGTATTGACAGGCCGGCGATTATCAGCATCAAGTCATCAGGAACCTCGCTGCAGTCCTGGAGGCCGCAGGAAGCCACATTGACAATGTGGTCAAGGTTAATGTGTTCCTGGCCAACATGGAGGATTTCGCCAAGATGAACGAGGTGTATAAGCAGTACTGGGGCGATATCAAGCCTTGCAGAACGTGAGTTGAAAGTTTGTCTAGTGTTGAGTCCTTAACTCGGCTATTCGAGTCTCCTCCTTGGTTCTGTCACAAATCACTGAGACGCATTGGAAACCAGGTGTGTGGCTGTGAAGACTCTTCCTGGAAACACGGACGTAGAGATCGAGTGCGTGGCGGCCTTGAGCGGAAGGACTTCGAAACTTTGATGGGCTTAAACCAACTCAATTTGAGTCTATACTAGGAACAAAAGTGTGTAGAGATATTTGAAGAAGAAATTGAAAATCCCCGTTCTTATCAAGTCGATTTGGAACAAGATCAATTTGAAATGCCGAGAAAGGCCAAGACAGCAATATGCCGCCAGTACTGGGCCCGGGCTGAGGGCGATGGCACCGGACCGCAGGTTCGTATAGTGTTAGCCAAGAATGCTGCCAGGTTTGGGAATTTTGTCCTAGATACCGTCCTGGATGAAATCTTTTCCCGTGGGCTGGAACAGGAAAACCATTCTTCCTCTCCAGAACGCTGCCGCCGGCTGTAGCAGCTGAGTTGTCCCGATCAGGTTCACCATGTGCATTTCGCGGCCGCAGGCATGCATAACATGGACTCACTTGCCAGGAGACCTCATATGTTTGTAATTGGCATGAGCTAGACCAACCTTTGGAGGGAGCAACAGAGATTTTGAGGGCCCCTCGGTGGGCTCATTCCGCAAAACGTCGACAGCTCCCAGACAGCCAACCCTATAATCGCTCATGACGCTTGCGATTTTGCTTGCCATGCATAAATCCTGGTCATATGTTTGTCGGGTATGTCCTTGTATGGGTGTTGGCGGCCATCGTGAAACCCGTACAATCAGCCATTGCCAATTACGCAGAACCTGTTTTGGCAGCAGGTTCACAAGAAAGCGAAGTCTTGGAGAAGCCGCCTGTATTTGCTCAAGATTATAATCGTGCCCTTTAAAATAGGTGTGCGATAGTCGTGTCTTGTCAGGCTACCTAGTTATATGAGGGCGGTGCCTATTATGCCGAAGGAGCACCTGGGCAGGTTCAGCATATCTCATACGACAACTCTGTTTACCGGCGCTTGTGATGATTCCGTCAGCTAGCTTGGCTTAAAACTCTTTGAAATTAAGATACGTCAAACGTACCAGCGTATGGCAGAAGAAGATGACAAACACGGATGTTGAATGCCAAGTGGGCAATCTCCTCTAACAAGACCAACCCAGGCTTAGCCTTGTCCCGTAAATCAAAACAGACAGACGCTCATTTTGTTTTCCCAACGCCTTCTCACAGCGACTTCTCCAACTCCATTAACTCCCTGAATCCCTCCACAATCTGCTTTCTCCTCTCGCCCCCCGGTCGTGGCAGCGGCTTCCGCGCCCAAAGACCCCCAAGGTAGCCCTCGTACTCCTTCAGACACACTTTTACGCCAATGACGCCCGATTGTATGGCAATCCAGTCACCCCTGCCGACGACTTGCTGTAACTCCTCCGCCTCATCCAGTCGTCCGTCTCTGAAAGCCTCGTACAGTCCGACCACGGTCTTCGGCGCTACGTTGGCGATGCCGCCTATCACGCCCACGGCTCCATTCGATAACGCGGGGATCAGGAAGTCTCCTGAGCCAGCGAAGCACAGGAAGTCCGTCGTTGGTGGGGACGAGTGATGAGTTCCATTAGCGTCCTCCTTGGCCGCCTTCTTCCTCGCGGTCCCAAACGCAGAAGCGACTCTGCCCAGCTTCCCTGTGTTCCCGCACGTGAACTTCACGCCCACGATATTCGGATGCTCTCTACCTAGCTTGATCAACACATCACTACTCAAATCCAACCCGGCCACAGCGCCCGGGTAATTGTACAGAACCACGGGCAGCGGACTCGCATCCGCCACCTCCTTGAAGAACGACACCACCGTCTCTTTCTCAAACAGGCCCTGGTAGTACCCCGGCGGTAGCACGAGGACCGCGTCACCCCCACACGCCGCGGCCTGCCGGCACAGCTCGATCGTCTGACGCGTGGACTGTGCTCCCGTCCCGACGATGAGGGGCATGGACGTGAAACCTGCCTCGTCGAGGGCCTTGCGGGTGGTTTTGGTCACGGCTGCGCGCTCCGAGTCTGTGAGGTGAACGGCCTCGCCGTTGGAGCCTTGCACAGCAAGACCGGTCACGCCAGCGCGGGCCAGGCGGACAGCATGTTGAGCCAGGGTGGTGAGGTCGAGGGACTCGAGGGCGTCGTCGTTGAAGAAGGTGGGCGTGGGGACATAGACGCCTGGTATTAAGGGCCGGGCGTGGACATGCGTGCCCTTGGCGCCGTTAGAGCCCTCTGAGGAAGGCATCGTGAGGGCTGAGAGTGGGTTGAGAGTGGGTTGAGAAAATCAAGGAGAGGGTCTCGAACGCTCCTAGGTTAAGACGTTCGTGGTGATATCTGGGTGTAGTGGCCTCGCGGACAGACAAGGCAACGGTGCGAATATGTAGGAAAGAATGATGATACAAGAGTGTGACACGCCCTTCCTGTCTTCCTTCTGAAGCCGCCACCGGTACGGTAGACGGGGCACGACATAGTAATAAGCACGCCAAAGCAAAAGAACCAGAGACCAACCGCTAGTTACTCCCAGATTCATGACGTCCGTCGAGACACAGGGAACCAGGAGACACACGCCACAGCTAGTCAAAGTCGAGACCAAGAGTCACGACTCAGGAGGGTGAACTACACCACGCTCGGATTGGTGCTTGGGACTACCGTCTTCAACTTACTACAGAACATGACTCTCAGACGGTAAGTTGTGGGAGGAAGGCTCCCGACTGGCAGTCAAGAAAATTCAAGAAAGCATATCTGCGAGTCTGGCACGCGTGTTCCGACGTTCCTTTGACGTAACTTTAATCATAGAAACGCCGCCTCTGGGTCGTGTCTTTCTTGTACTCCATGTCAGCTGGCATGGATGACCATCGCATTATGGGCTCCCAGGACGGCGAGCTAGAAGCGGAGAAGTTTGGCTTCGGCTGGGGTAGCATTGCCGGCGGCGTTTATTCTCCCAGACTACGGAGGTCTCGGCAGGACAAATGCTTATTATAGCTGCTCTCGTTCCCAATTACTATACATGTATATAATACTGTGCGGCAAAATCAGCTTACGAATAAGTCGACGTTTAGAACCACAACCTGTCAAGACTGCATTACTTATTCTTAGGCACCAGAAACCCGACAGCGTGGTCCGGTCGCTGCAGACTTGCTTTTCCTATACAAGGGGCAAACACCTCCGATGATCTTGTTCATGCAGGTGAGCCGGGAAGTATGGGAGACAACACCACCTTAGTACGTCCGCCACCCCCACGCCATGCGCGTGGGATGTCAAAGCGTTAGTAGTGGCTCCGGGGGCTGGGGCTGCCAGCTGTTGCCACACGAGACCATAGGTCGATAACCTCGTCCTCCCTACCTTTCCTGTACCAGCCGAAATGGCTGCTCGTAGCAGCTGCTCGAGCTGGCCAAATGCGATGTCTCTGTCGTACGTGCAAGTCGTCTGACTCTGTGCCATTGTCTGAAACCATAGACTCGCCACATTGCCAACCCCCGTCGTCGTAGTCGTCGCCAGATATCGGCAGAGACCCTTCCCGTATCCATTCCAGAATCCCATGTTCCTGGCTCATCTTACCCACGAACCAACCTTCGTAATCCTGGAGTACCAGATCTGCATGAGGGGATTTCACTGGCACCCAAGTTTGGACCGCATCGCATAATGCACCGCCTGTCTTGCTGACGGTCTGCTCCTCAGATGTTGCCGTTACGGCTGCAAGATGACTCAATAGGCAGGTGAAGTTCAAGAGCACCGGTCCGGCGCCGACGCCGACGCCGGCGCCCGGATTAATATCGATCGGAGTGGGTCCGTGCCAAGCATTTCCGCCATCGGAGCCATCGGAACCTCGCCCGCTGCGGAACGTCGTGCCTTCCCTTTCGAGAGACCTGGCTGGAGCAAACAGCAGCCGCTTCCATCACATGCGCCATAATTGTCACAGCCCCTTCGCATAAGACTATATTTCATCTCTTCCTCCCTGGAACACGCTTGTCTCACACTGATCCATCCTTCGTGACCCGTCCACCATGAGCAACGAACCCGGTCCTCAGCCTCCGTATCCCCTCCACCCCTCCGTGGTCCCCCGGCTGGCCCCCGACTATGCTGCATTCTATAATGAGCACATCATAGACCAACAACAGGTCCATCTGCGGCCGGTCGAGGCATCTCGCAGCAGCGGCGTCCTGATCCCTGGCGCAGGTCCGCTGTATCCCGTGGCAAAGACGGAGGACTTCTCGATCGCGCGGACGGGGAGCAGCGGCCCTGACATCAAGGTCCGCTGCTTCACTCCCCAGGGGAAGAAGCCTGACAAGGGATGGCCGTGTCTGATGTATTACCATGGCGGTGGCTGGGTGCTCGGCAACATTGACACGGAGAACGTGATCGCGACGAATCTGTGTGGCCGGGCCAACTGTGTTGTCGTGAATGTTGATTACAGGTCTGTTTCTCCCTCATGCCCAGCTGAGCCCACTCATGCTGACACGTATCCTATAGACTTGCTCCCGAGGACCCTTTCCCTGCCGCAGTAGAGGACGCGTGGGAAGGCATGCTCTGGGCGGTGAAGGGGCCGGGCAAAGACACCCTCTCCATCGACACGACCAAGCTGGCCACAGGTGGCTCCTCAGCCGGCGCTAACCTGGCCGCGGTCGTGTGTCAACGCGCCGCCGATAGACCCGAGCTTGGCATCTCCTTCGTCGCGCAGCTGCTGTCCGTGCCTGTGGCTGACAACACCGCCTCTCCTGAGACAAAGCCATCATGGAAGGAGAACGAGTTCGTCCCCGCACTACCTGCCCCCAAGATGATGTGGTACAGACGCCACTACCTGCCAAACGAGAAAGATTGGGCACACCCTGAGGCGAGCCCACTGTTCTGGGCCGGAGACTGGACGAAGTTGCCCCCAGCTGAGGTCGTGCTGGGTGGCTTGGACGTCTTGCGAACGGAGGGTGAGGAGTTTGCGGAGAAGCTGGTGAAGGCAGGCAAGACCAGTACGAGAGTTACCACCATGAAAGGACAGCCTCACCCGTTCATTGCCATGGACGGCGTGTTGGACTGTGGGAAGCTGGCCATCTCACTGTTTGTGGAGAGGCTTCTGAGGGCATTTTATGTGGACAACTGAGATCCGGGAGGTGATATGGGTGTTTTTCTGCCCAAGTAAACACATGCTGCACCATGGGGCGCTGGAATAAAAGACCTGCTCGCCCACATAACCCGCCTTTCCACAGCACCCCCTGCAAAGTACAAAGTTCATCCTCGCCTCTATTGAATTGCCTAATTCAGACTTGAATAGGACTTCAATGCCCGAGCCGTCCCCGCAACTGCAGCGCCGCCAACAGCCAAATTTCCCACATGAATGAATAAAGAATGATTGACCCCTGCCTTGCTCGAGATCTATTCATGTTGGCTCGAGTTGAATCAGGATACCGCCAGGAGAACCTGGCAGCTAGGACTCTCCCGAAAGTCCTTGCAGGCTGTACGGCGGCGGCACCCATGCCGTCGAGACGCGCCTTCACTGGACACGCCGCTAAGATTCTGTCCAAGTGCTTTGTGCATAGCATATGCTTCTTTCTGCAAATACAACGTCTTTACTGCTTGGGTCGCTATTCAGACCCTGAATAGACCACCTCCTAACGTCTCAACCGTCACGAGGCGGCAACTGCTCAATGGAAAGCCGTCGTACTTGACAAAAGAGCTTTCCGACTTATTGGAGATGGCTTTCAATGGAGATCGTCGAAAGGGACGGAAGTCCTGGAAGCACAGGCTTGGGCAGGGCCGCCAGCATGAGCATGGTGGGTGTTCTATTCAGCGGTTATTGAGTTTATTGTCTTGAATAGACACTGAACCTTCAACACCACCGTCAATAGAGCCCGCCTCATGGGTATAAGATATTCGCAATGGCGCCGTCTTTACTGACCATCTCTTCTTCTTTCCTCACCAAGAGGTCAATCTACAATCCGATCCATCCACCTCAGCCAACATCACCAAGTGTTGAGCGTAACACGTTCTCATCGCCATTCCTTTACACCGGAAACACCATTCTTCTGCACTCATTTAGAGAAGAACCTCACCCGCCCACATCTCATTGATCAGCATGAGATTTACCACCGTCATTGTTGCGGTTCTGTCCGCAACGGCCGTCTCCGCCGGTGTCGTGACCGCCGAGAAGCGTGAGGCCGACGCATTATGTCTCTTCCACGGCCAGGGCTGCTGGAAGCGTGACGCCGCCCCGGCGCCATCCGTCATCGCCCGTGAGGCCGAGCCTGAGGCTGACCCTGAGGCTGACCCTCTGTGTCTCTTCCACGGCCAAGGCTGCTGGAAGCGTGACGCCGAGCCTGAACCCGAACCAATCTGCCTTTTCCACGGCCAGGGCTGCTGGAAGCGCGAGGCCGAAGAGAAGCGTACCGCGGACCCGATCTGTCTCTTCCACGGCCAGGGCTGCTGGAAGCGTGAGGCTGCCGCCGCCGCCGCCGCCGCCCCCGATGCCGACCCCCTCTGTCTGTTCCACGGTCAAGGTTGCTGGAAGGAGAAGCGCGAGGCTGCGGCTCTTCCTGCGCCCGCGGCCGACCCCGAGGCCGACCCGCTGTGCCTCTTCCACGGACAAGGTTGCTGGAAGGACAAGCGCGAGGCCCAGCCCGAGCCTGAGCCCTCCCCCGAAGCCATCTGCCTGTTCCACGGCCAGGGCTGCTGGAAGGTCAAGCGCGCCGTCTACGCCTTCACCAACGCCCTGCGCAGCCTCGCCGGAGCCCCCGAGACCCGCGCCGCGGAGATCTCCAACATGGTCGGAGGCGCCGCCTTCAACGCCAAGCGCGCCGTCAACGAGATCGCCCAGCTCCTGGCCGGCCGCACCGACGACCCCACCAGCTTCCTCGAGCAGCTCTACATCATCAGCCACTTCGGCCCGGACTCCTTCCTGAACACCACCGCCGACGCCTTCGACGGCGACGGCGACGGCGAGGAGAAGCGCGACATCACCGAGATCGACCGGCGCTGGTGCCTGCTCAACGGCCAGGGCTGCTGGCAACGCTCCGCCGCGCCCTGGTGTGGCCACGACGGCGAGGCCTGCACTAAACGCGCCGAGCCCATGACCAAGCGCGAGGCCGAGGCCGCCGCCGAACCACTGTGTCTGTTCCACGGCCAGGGCTGCTGGAAACGCACCGCCGAAGCGTTGTCGTCGTCTTCGTCGTCGTCCCACACCGAGGAGGCTCGCGCCTTCTGCCCGCTCGAGGGCTCCGCCTGCTACGCGTCCAAGCGCGCCTTCGCCGCCGCCGACAAGCGCGCCTGCCACGCCCCGGGGGCGGCCTGCGACATCGCCCGGCGCGCGGCCGAGGCGCTCGTCTCGGAGATCGAGAGCTTCCGCGCCCCCGAGAGGCGGGCCGACGTGCTCGAGGAGCGCATCTGCCTGTTCCACGGCCAGGGCTGCTGGAAGCGCGACACGGTCGAGGACCTCGTCACCCGCTGCCACGCCGAGGGCGGGGCGTGCACCCAGGCCCAGCGCGACCTCAAGACCATGCACACCGCCGCGCGTAACCTCCTTGACTACCTCAACGAGGAATAAGAGAGCGGTGTCGCTCCGGCTTGGGCTCTTCATCCCTCGAGCCCAAACAACATAGCCCGGCTTCTCTTCAACAGCGACATGACTACGCAACGACATCCCCTCATCCCTCTCACATAAAAATCTTCTTTTCGTTTTTCATGGAGCGCACGCAACATTCTTTTACTCAGGGGCAACTGTAGGGGGGCATCAACTATACGAGGACGCTGCTCATGGAACCTTTTTTTGAACAAATCAGTTAGAACATGGTGGACATACACCAGACAATGGGAGATGGGACTGACATGTCGAGAAAAAGGTACCACAGATCTACTTTTGGACGGCGTCGCGGGCGGGTGTTCAATAGGGCCCACTCCGTTCCTGATTTCTTAGCCTCATGATCTAGGCGACGGACAGCAGCAAAGTAAAGACACCACTTATTAGCTGCAACCTTGAGTTCTCTTATTCCGCTTGTGACATGGTGACTGGTATGATCCTGACCTGGGATTTCTGAATGATTCGAGGAGCCGATTGACTGGGGAGTCCAATGGTCTGGAAGAACTCGTCGACTATTTCGTGGTAGCTCTGCCAGCGTCTCATCTATTATGGTAAGGTAAGCTCGCGTGCTTGAAAGTATTTGGCTGGTCTCTTTGCTGAGTCTGTGCTATTGGGAAACTGTCTCGGGGTATAGTATGCAATGCCGTTGCGCGATCCGCACAACTCTATGAAAGCATCGACATGCCGTGATTCAATTCAATGCCTGCTTCGCCGTCAGCTGCCCTTGCCGGGAAGAGCCGTGGTCAGAAACCAACTCTCCCACCCGACCTCCACAAAGCCCCTTACCGGGCCCGGGTCTTATCCAACACGTCCTTTTCAAGCCATGTCCCACCTCACATCAACAACCGCCAAGCACCAAGCATCAGCGCCGCAAAACCCGTGCACACACCAATCAACCACTGCAGCGTCTGGAACTTGACCTGCTCAAGCTGCTGGCGGAGGCCGCCTGCCTCCTGCTCGATCTTGGTCTCGGTCTCCTTGATGCGCAGCTCCTGCGAGACCGCCTCCTCCCTGATTCTTCCTTTCTCCAGGTTCAGGTCGAGCCGCACACTGGCCTGCGTCCGCCCGATCTCATCCCTCAGTCGATTGTTCAGCTTCGCGATGTCGTTGGCGAGCCGCTCATGCGCAGCCCGGGTCGCGTTCGACTCGGTGCTGTCGGCGGACAACAGCTCGGAGCGCAGCTTGGCGAAGTCGACCTTTTGCGTGTAGGTGGCACGGGCGGCGTCTTCGCGGAGGACCATGGTGCGGGTTAGGTTTTGGATGCTGCTGGGAGTGAGGGGTTTTAGCTTGGGCTGTTGTAGACATATGAGGGCGGGACCGGAGACTGGTGAAGTAAAGCGGGGCTGACCTCTCTTGAATAACGTCGTTGAGGACCTTCATGATTGCCACGGCTTGCTCCTCCGTGAAGCCCTCGCCCTGTAGCCGCTGGACGAACTTCAGCGTGTCGAAGTGGTGGTCTCTCCACCGGGGGGCTGAGGCGTGGAAGGCCCTACGGAGCGAAGGCTGTTGGAGAGGCGAACATGGTGTCGTAGAGAAGCTGGTCGACAGGATTCTCGGCAGCGCTCTCTCTCTGTGTAATGTCCTCGCCGGAGGTTGCCATGGTCGCTGGTTGGTTGCTTGTGTCGACGCGACTGATGCTCTCGCCAAATGCTGACCCACGGGCGCGGACCAGCTCAGCCTGGGCAGAAGAAACTTGGGCAAAGTCTGGATCGTATTTGCCATGGTGGGCAGAGGTGTTCTCGCTCGAAAGAGGAGAAGCCGGACTTGCTGGGTGCTCGCGATGTGGTTCAGTGGTTGAGGCCTGAACCGTGTCCAGATGACGAGACGTCCATATGCTCGGCCAGCCACAGTATCCCTGTCATAATGGCTAGCGCTCATTGGCCACACGGGACCCCACACGGGAGCTACACGGGACCCACACGCAAACCATAAAACCTGCGGCTCCTCGCGAAAATTTCCTGTCGTTTCTCTTTTTCTCTTCTTTATTCAAATAATTGAACAACGCAAACAATCACATTCTCGAAACAGTATTTCGACCCGAGGTACTCCTTCGCCTCTCAGTGTTGGACGTACCCAGGACTGTTGAAGTTTTCGGACAGAATGGAGATCAGACCCCCAGCGGACAATCTTGGGTGCGGCGCTTCTCTCGCCTTCGAGGTATGAGATGGGTCGCAATGATTGAACGTACATACATGCCATGGTTCGCATCGCCGGCGATTGCTTGCTTCTATGGGAGATGGACAACGGGGCACGTCATTCACTGGCTTGGGAGACCCAGCAGTCAGCAGTGATACGCGTGAGGGTCAGACGTTATGACCGGCCAGGTCGTGCGTGGAGTCCCTTGGCCGTGAAAGCCATGTACGCCCCATGGCTGTCAACTGCCGCCCAACTTTTTGTACGAACCCTTCCTGATCTGGCCCTGTCTAGAAAGGCGTTCGTACTCGACAACTATATTTTGAACCTGAAAACCCCATGCCTACTTCCACCGTTTGATTGACGTCGTTCAGTCCGGGTCCTGCCACCATCTGCTGAAGGTATGGTGTATAGCAGCTTTCAACGCCAGCCCCGAGGACGATGATAGAAAATTGGCGAAGAGTCGTCAAAGGCGTCGATGGACCTCGGGAACAGGGATGAGGCGCTCCACTCGGTCCAATCCGGGCCTGGGCCATGTTCTTGCCGACTGCAATCCATCTTTTTGTTGCGGTCTGTCAGTTGGCCAGTCCGTCAAACGAGTGAATACCGCTGCCAGCAATTCGTGGAAGGTACATGTATCCGGGTCTTTTGTTCCAAGCCCGGAGCTTTTCCGAAAGTACAATTCTATTGACCCCCCTTTTGGGTAACTCCCCTAGAGTACCTATCCTCTCAAATATCTGTTAGCTGGTCCTCCCCAAGAACTATCTAACGAAATCTGCTGAACACGGAATTCTGCAGCCTCACCACACATCATCACGTCTTCTTCGGGGATGCTCATGGTTGGGCTCGCGCTCCCCCTCACTATCTAAGGTTCTAGAGAGGCAGTCATCAGTCTATTGACTTGCATTGAGCTCATAACAGGAGCGCCACTTGGCCATCATGTTATTGTTCCAGGTCCTAGGGGTCATTACGCTGGTCCTCTGCGGATCATCGTCGGCCATCCTTCTCTACGTCACCAACTACCTCGAAAGCATCACCACCCTGGAACTCACCGGTTCCGACCTGAAGTTGATTGCTACCACACCTGGCTGCGGCAAAAAGTCCTCGTATCTCACCCCAGACTTCGCCAATAATCGGCTGTTCTGCTTGGACGAGAACCTACCAAACGGAACGGTGTCATCCTTCGAGGTGAAACAAAATGGCACACTCTCACGGCTAGCCACCATCGAGACTTTGACCGGCCCGGTAGCCAGTACTCTCTATGATCAGGGAAAGGGGCTCGCTGTTGCGTATTAGTAAGTGCCGGCCTCCTCCCTCCCACGTGGCTGTGAGAGACTCGGAAACATCCTCCTTCGTGACCATCAGGCTGATAGCTGCCTCTCTGGCTTCCGCCACGCACAGCTTTGGGGCCGGTTTCGCAACTTTTGACGTGTCCAAGTCCAACACAGACTCGATCACGCCGGTCGAAGCCGAAATCTATACCATGGCCGAGGAAGGACCCAACCATTGGCGTCAAGAAAAACCTCACCCGCATGACGCTATCTTGGACCCCTCGGAGGAATTTATACTCGTGCCCGATCTGGGATCAGATCTCATTCAACTATATCTGGTCAACATGGGTGGAAGACGAGGACTGACGCGCCTGGCCCCCATAATCGCTCCTGCTGGGAGCGGACCTCGGCACGGGGTCTTCGTCAAAACTGCGGATGCGCCGACATATTTCTACCTTCTGAGTGAGATGGCGAATACTATCACGGGATACCGGGTTACGTATCCGGGCTACAGCACCATTGAACTCACCGAAGTCTACCGTACCACGATCCATGAGATTGGAGGCTGGTTGCCCAACGGCAACGACGTCCTCGGGGGGGAAATCGGTCTCTCGGTGAGAAAACACTTCATTTCCGCCAACACGTCCACTGAATCTTGCTGACTCAAGCATTTCCAACCATTAGCCGGATGGTCAATTCCTCCTCGTCACCAGTCGAAGCGGCCTCATGTGGCCCGACAAGATGAACATTTCTTTCACCATTCCGAACCTTGACCCCAGCAATAAGACGCAAATGGCATCAGACCCGTTCGTCAACTTTAGAATCGACCACTCAGATGGAAGTTTGACCAGGATCCAGGAGTTCCCAGCTGGCGGCATGGTCCCCCGACAGTTCTCCTTCAGCAACGATGGGACCATGGTCGCCGTCGTTCTCTCGCGAGACCAACGCGTCATGATTATTGATCGTGACGTCCGCACGGGCATGCTTACTGGATTCAAGTCCTGGGTACACGTGGACAACGAGCCGAGCTTTGTTCTGTTCAAAGAGGATAGCCTGTTAGTCCTCCATACCTCCACCCTCCTGCTTCCCGACTCCTCCTGTGATTTTTTCTTGGGGATGGCACCCCGCTATTCTGCTGGGTAGCCCCCTTCCAGTCAATATCTACATGGTGAGAATGACATGAACTAACATAGAGGAGCTCCAGTTCCAGCCCCATCCTGAACAGACACCCGATTCTGGTTGCGCTCGTGTTCTTGGCGACCGGCACTGTTGCCGCCTTCTGCTACCGCGGAAAACTGGCAAATCTTGCAAATATGTTCAAAAGATCGAAATACCGTCCGTTACGAGGTGATGAAGGGTATGAGGTTGATCCACAAACTTCTGAGACGTCTGAGAGTGCTGGGCTAGCTCGGTCAATGGGTTCGTAGCGATCTAGGTACCTACCTACCTCAGTTACTTACTTGCAACAGAGAAGAGATCAGATTTCGGTATCCAAGGCCTCCAAAATGAAACGATGCCTCTAGCCAACCTTGGAAGCCCTGCGAGTGCTACACCGAACCCCCTGACCCTTATCGCCGACGCAGTGACACTGTTTGTCCCACTCTCGAGGGAGGCTTGTGAGTCCCAGAGGGAAGCACCTAGAAGGATTTACCGCTAGTGCGCGCCTCTTCAAGAACGACTGACTAGGTATGTCCTTCGAGCGAAGGCGTCGCCAAGATTTGAGATCTGGGGAAATCTGGGAAAATTTATAGACAATCCCGGCAGATGTAGATCCGTTCGTCTCCTCTCACTACTCCGCTTTTCACTACATTGATAGTCAACTCTAAATTGGTCATGACTACATAGTATGGCATTGGCATATACCATGTAACACCACCAGTTGATCCCTTGACGGTTCGTTGACTACGTCACACACGTAACTTGGAGAAGCTGTTGCGGGCGGGACACCTTAGCCGCCTAATTCTTGGTAGCATTGTTGAACGAGTCTCCGCAAGAAATTCATAATGGCTTTGGTAATTTCGTATTATGTTATGGGAAGCTTGAAGATTCGGCAGTCGGTAAAGACATGCTACATATATCTTCAGCTTCCAGCTAGACTGTGCTTCACGTTCCAGGAAGTTCACCCGTCAAATCTCTTCAATAGGATCGGTAGACAGTGATCCACTATGGATAACTTATTTGTCTTTCTGGCCTGTGCCATTGTGGGAGTCCAGGGACAATATCTTTCCGCACTGCCAGACGAGTTCACCAGTGCCCCGGCGTCGTGGGCCTTCATCTCCTACACGAATCCATCAGTTGCAGTCATCAGTGGATCCTTCAACAGAACAATCTCTCAGGCTCCGTGGGCGGCTCAAGTCTCCCACACGGCACTGCAGCAGGCGTAAGGGACCACTAGTTGTACTTGATGGCGAGTGCAGAGGAGGCTGACAACGAGGTGCAGGAACCAAGCTCTCAATGGAACCGATTTTATTGCCTACGATGAGAACTTCTTCGACTTGATCGGCCCCAATGCTACAATCGAGCGGGTCCAAGAGCTCCCTTTCCAGGTGCATGAGGCGTCGTGCTTCAACACGGACACGAGAGAGTTGTTCTTCTCCGAGTGGGGCCCGCCCGGTGGCATGCGAGGGAGCCATAGCTGGCAGTATCTTCTGGATACCAAGACCAACACACTGCGAAATATCACCACAAACCCGCCAACCTGGAACGCCCACGGCTGTGTGTTTTATAAGGGTGCATACCACGTGGTGACCGACGGCGGTCCTTACAATACGGGTTTGCTGACGAAGATCGATCCTGCGACGCTGACCAGCACACCACTACTCAACAATTATTACCAGCAGCCATTCATCGCCCTGAATGACATAGACATTGATGAAGATGGAAATTACTGGATCACTGACGACAGATACGGTTGGGTAAGTCTTGCTATTTTTTTATTTTATTTTTTTCTTGGCTGGAGCGTGCTTACTGCGCGCTCCGACAAGGACGCAGTTGCTAACAACAGGTACCAGGGGAGAGGATTCATCTCCTATTACCCTCAGTCTAGTCCAGGTGCCTACTTCGTCGATGGGAAGACTATGCGGCCGCGCGTGGTCACAATGACCTCTGGAGAAGCGAACGGCATCGCCGTGGGTGCCAAGCGGGCAGATGGCAGCCGCACGGTGTACATCTCGGACACGGCGATCTCTCCTCCAGCGCTCGACGCGCCCTTCAATCAGTTCAACAGACGCGAGTTGTCGGCCTACGATGCTACAGGCCCGCTCCTGGCGAATCAAAGGTTGTTTAACAGCCCGATCTATTACATCCACGACGGGGTACGAGTCTCGAAAAATGGCTACGTCTTCACAGGCACAGGCGAAGGTGTAGACGTGATGGATCCCGATACGGGCCTCACCTTGGGAGCTATTCATGTTGGAGGAGGTCAGACCACGGCGGTGAATGTGGCGTTTGGTGATCATGAGATGTGGGTTGTTGGAGGGGGCGGTGTATGGCATGTTGCTGGTATTAGAGAAGAACTTGCCAGGGACTGGTGAATGACGATGAGTGATTTTTTTTTTCTTTTCTTGTTCTTCCGATTTTCTTCATTTCTTTCTCTCTTTCCCCCGTTTCTTTCAGGATAATCTAAAGTGTTCCTCCTCATCTGAAGAGATGGTTGCCGTTATCGCTTCAAGAAAATCAACGCAAATGTTCAAGCCGCCCACCAGATCATTGTAGATACAATATGCCTTCTCGGTAACCTCCATCGCGGGAACTTCTATCAGCAGCTTTGGTATACCTTCCGTATCAGTGGTCCGCCACCGAATAAGGAGCGGCTCGATTGTCCAGACTGCGGGCGTCTAACTGCGCAGCCATCGAGCAAGACAGGCTGCCCACCATTGGTCGAAGACCAGAGTATGAATTCTCAGGACTTGCTGAGGTCAGAACTGTCTCTTGAAGCGGCCACTGGTTGGGAAGATGGTCTATAAAAAGACGCAGCAAGGTACCGGGACCCTGGGCCCATGGGACTCTTCCAGGGAGGTACGTACCTGCCCGTGCTACTATGTAGTGTAGACCACGAGCTTCCAATCTACCGGGTGCTATCTCGTGAACTAATCTGGGCACCGGAATCAGAAGATTGTCTGGCCAATCCGGACATCAGAATCAGCGACTCAGCTAGCTAGTCCGGACGTGATATGTTACAGTATGTATGCAGTCGGGCGGGGGATTTGTCTGGAAAGAGAAGCAACGCTGACAAACCGCTGTACAGGTCACACAGAAAAATGGCAGTTCTTAGAATAGTAGGCTCTCTAGCTCTGTGCAGAGCCTCTCCCCTTGATCATACGTGGAATATCAGGTACTGCTTGCGAGTACGACCCTGGAATAAGGTTTCTGTAGTGCAGATCTTATAGGACCTAGCGCTTAGCCAAACCGTTTTTCTCCGTGCCTCGATTGGGCAGTATGGTCGGTACCAAAGATAGACTGCATGGGCACCAAAAACAATAGGATGGACGCACCAACGGGGGACCTCCAGGACCTGGGATTGGAAACTCGGGGCGGCAAATTCGAGTTTATTCCTGCTGACACGACACGACCTGTGAAAGGACATGCAGGTGTCTTCAGAGAGCAACAGGATATCTTAAGTGCTTGCATCCTGCCCCGGCTGTCAGAGCCCAATTTCAAAAGATGGACTCTTGCTCGCCGCTCTCCACATTCTCTCCTCCAAGATGGCGCAAGACCAGCTGGCCTTTGAGCCACGATATCCTCCACCAGATGCTGCCATGCACGCCCGCGTGTTTCACGCGCCAGAAGTCGATCGAGCAGTAGAGGCACCTGAGGTGTACCAGTATGAGGAACGAGCACCGGAAGTAATTTATCAAGGTGAGGTACTACTGGCATCAGTTCGTAAGCATCACACGTCTTTCTGACCGAAGTAAGGACATGGACCCACCAAGACCGATAACTTGTATGGCCAGTACTCGGCCCCGAACCAGCCCACGAAGTGGTGCGGCCTTCGACCTCGGGTGGCTCTCACCATTGCCTTCTTCGCTTTCCTAATAATCATCGGCGTCTTGGTTGGTGGTTTAGTCGGTGGGCTGATGTCAAGGAACAATGCCAGCAGAGAAGGCAACGTTGCTGCCACCACGACAAGCGCCTCTTCGCCGACCTCAACAGGACCCAAGAGCACCTCCGCGTTTCCGAGACCGACCAACAACATCTTGCCATTGAATTGCCCTGCAATTAACGACACACAATTCACGATATCTGGCCAGTCTTTCTTCGTATATTGTCTCATGGATCTCACCTCCAACTCCGACAACGTCGCCCAGTCACTGCAGCCAGGCGTCAACAACTGTATTGACTCCTGTGCGTCACACAACACAAACAATTTGCAACCCCCTTGCCAAGGACTGACATTTGGCGCGAACCTCTCGAGGTAAGAGTGCCTGTCGGATGGGTGTCCGCGCGTGGTACTTAGGTAGACAGCTGACAACATTTTCGCCCAGATATGGTGGCGCGAACTGCTTTCTCAAAACCGGTCCACTCACGAGAAAACCTTATACTTTGGACGATTATCAGGCGGGTGCCGTTCTTCTTGGATGAATTTCGTGCTGGGACTCCTGTCCTCCTAGGACAGCTTCCTATGGGATCATCTATCTTGTCGACGTCTTCAGTTTTGATCTCACAAGCTGAGAAGTGACAACCGCGAAAAGGAAGGCGGCAGTGGTCACTACTCTGGATACGGAAAGAAGATGGTGTGTTCAAGCTTGATTAGCCGTGCTTGACAATCATGCCGTTCGATGGGATTCCGGACGCAGGGGGCGAGGGGAGATTGCTGGACAATGTTGGCTATACTGGGTATGCCGCCCAGTGAAGCCACGCTGCTCATTGGGAAGGAAGCCTGAGGTCTCATACAGAGCGACGCCTTGCCATCTAGGGTCCTACTAGTCAAAGCTTCCCCCCTTTGGGACCCTTTGGGGGCAACAAGTGTAACTATGTACCTAGGCAGCTGTGATTTCTGTCATGGGGCTTCGACAAGTGCAGCGTCCTCCGTCTCGTAGTGACAGTAGCAACAGCGGCTATCTGAGCCACAAAACTGCGGCCAGTCCGTCAACCTTGCTTCATCACGTACCTGTTGTTCCCTCGACGGCGAATGAGGTGCAGATATTCGAGTTCCCCAACTAAACGTTCTTTCTGAGCCATTTAAATGGGGTCCTGAGTTGGAGGTGGAAGACTCTCAGCATGCCTCTCCCAGCATGATGTTGACATGGCGCCAGCAATTCCAAAGTCGAAACGAACAGCCCACCTCTGCCACCCGCCTCCAGGGCAAATAGAACGGCCCCTTGTAAGCGAGATAGCGGTGGAAAGACAGAGCTTGCTGCAGTCTCCATAGCTTTTGTCACAGTAGCCAGCATCATCGGCCTCGTAGCACACCACTCAGTATAACAACACAGGCGAGCACCCGGAGACACTCCTTGGCAGAGAGATCTGGACCCGCTGATTGTAGTTCCCTTCAACCCATGCAGGTGCTCCCTAGGCTACCATCATCAAGATGACATTCATGGGCACTGAGAGTAAGACCGGCTCTCCGGGAAACGTGGACCCATGCACGTTTTCAGCCTGTGTGCAGACCAGCTCCTCGCAGACCACGCATACTGTCAGCAACGACAGGTTTCTCAGGGGTTCCTCGGATAGCATGATCACAGGCATGATGCCTGACGCCTGTCGTCACCGGCGCCGACGCATCGTCCTGTAATACCTCATCTAGCCCAGCTTCGTACACTCTCTCCGCCGAGGACACGCTCAGTCTGCAATCGTAGTTCGCGCAGCTTTTCACTAACGGATCCGCAATGCGTACCGCATCCACCTTCAACAAGACCCTCATCTCCACGGGGGATACAGCCGTCGCAGTCAGCCCGACGGTGGGCAACTCGTCGTGGGCGATATCTCGCCAGAAAAGTCAAAGAATATGTGGAAGATTGGCACTTCCCACTCAAGTCCATTTCCGGCTAGCGCCATTCGAGAACAGAACAGCACCCCAATGACCCCCGGCCGGCATGGGGCCGTTATGGTCCGTGCGTTGGCGGTATAGCCAACAAGTCTCCAGAAACCCACCCGGTAGCCATTACATAGTACAACTGTCTTCGGCTTCATCACCACGCCTTTCCCCCTTCGACCTACCGACTTCTCGTTGATTCCGTATCAAAGGGAAGGGGCAATCACACGATTGGATCTGATTGATACCGTACCTGCATTCCATTCCACCGCGGTCCTTCCTGTTCTTTTGATTCCCCCCCCCTTTCTTCGCGCCCATTTCATCAATCGAGCTAGGCATCAAGCCAGCCATCAGACAAACACCTTTCTTCTCCTTTCACGCGCACCTCCTAATTCTCTGTGTTGCATCACGTCAACGGCATTTACCCCTCGTTATCACCTCACGCGCCAGCCCGAACCCACCTCTGGTCTGTTAGTATCGCAGCTCGCGAACACGAACCACCTCCCCTGACCTGGTCTTGGACACGGTTTCGCTCCGCGCGAGCTGGCACACGTCAAGATGGCGCCTCTACCTATCAAGTTCACAGAGGTGCTTCAGCTCACGAGCACCGGCGTCGACACTTCTGCTATCGGCTTCAACTCCTGCGTAAGCCCTTCCCTACCACGCCTGCCCAAACTGCCACCGAGCCACTCCGCGCTAACCCACCATCCTATGCCACATAGACCCTGGAGTCAGATCACTACATCTGCATACGCGAGAAGAAGAACGAGGCCGCATCCCCCGAAGTCGTCATCATCGACCTCAAGAACAACAACAATGTCACCCGACGCCCCATCAAGGCCGATAGTGCTATCATGCACTGGCACCTCAACATCATCGCCCTGAAGGCCCAATCGAGAACAGTCCAGATCTTCGACCTCGACAACAAGAAGAAGCTGAAGTCGGCGACCATGAACGAGGACGTGGTCTTCTGGAAGTGGATCAGCGAGAGCTCCCTGGGTCTCGTTACAGAAGCTGCGATCTACCACTGGGATGTCTTCGACGAGAACCAGCTGACCCCTGCCAAGATCACCGACCGGCACGCCAACCTGACCGTGAGTATAGCTTTGTCTAGCTTGCCGACATGGTTGGGACGCTAACACATCCCTAGGCGTGTCAAATTATCAACTACCGTGTTAACAGCGATGGCAAGTGGATGGTCGTCGTGGGTATCAAGCAGGATCAAGGTCGCGTTGTCGGCCAGATGCAGCTCTACTCGAAGGATCGGGCCATCAGCCAGGCCATCGAGGGGCATGCTGCTTCGTTCGGTACTCTGCGTTTGGAAGGCGCTCCTCAAGATACCAAGCTCTTCACCTTCTCCGTGCGATCAGCCAATGGTGCGAAGCTTCATATCGTCGAGGTCGACCACGCCGAGGGGAACCCTGTCTTTCCTAAGAAGGCTGTGGACGTCTTCTTCCCACCCGAGGCCGTCAACGACTTCCCTGTCGCCATGCAGGTTTCTCAGAAGTACGGTGTCATCTACCTCGTCACCAAGTACGGCTTCATTCACTTGTACGACCTCGAGACCGGCCAGTGCATCTTCATGAACCGTATTTCGAGCGAAACCATCTTCACCTCCTGCGCAGACAACGAATCCTCCGGAATTGTGGGTATCAACCGCAAGGGTCAGGTCCTCTTCGTCTCTGTTGATGACGACACCATCATCCAGTATCTGCTCCAAAATCCTGCCAACACTGATATGGCGATAAAGATGGCATCTCGGGCTGGTTTGCCTGGCGCGGACAACCTGTACGCCCAGCAGTTCGAGCAGCTTTTCAACGCAGGAGATTACCAAAGTGCTGCCAAGGTTGCTGCGGGCTCACCACGAGGCTTCCTACGGACTCCTGCCACGATTGAGAAGTTTAAGCGGATTGGTACCCAACCTGGTCAGATGTCGTTCATTTTGCAGTACTTCGGCATGTTGCTGGACAAGGGGACGCTCAACCAGCATGAGACTCTCGAGCTCGCCCAGCCTGTCCTTGCGCAGAATAGGAAGAATCTGCTCGAGAAGTGGCTGAAGGAGGGCAAGCTTGACTGTTCAGAACAACTTGGTGACCTGATTCGACCTCATGATCTCAACATGGCACTCACCGTCTATCTGAAGGCCAACGTGGCTCACAAGGTTGTGGCAGGACTAGCCGAAACTGGTCAGTTCGACAAGATTCTGCCGTACGTCCAGCAGACCGGCTATCAGCCTGACTGGGTCAGTCTGCTTCAGCACATTGTTCGCAGCAACCCCGAGAAGGGTGCCGAGTTTGCAACTGCACTCGTCAATCAGCCTCAGGGATCTTTGGTCGACATTGACCGGGTCGTAGACGTGTTCCAGTCGCAGGGTATGGTCCAACAAGCGACCGCCTTCCTGCTTGACGCTCTCAAGGACAACAAGCCTGAGCAGGGTCACCTTCAGACGCGCCTCTTGGAGATGAACCTGATGCAGGCTCCCCAAGTTGCAGACGCCATCCTTGGCAACGACATGTTCTCACACTTCGACAAGACGCGCATCGCAACGCTCTGTGAGCAGGCTGGCTTGATGCAAAAGGCGTTGGAGCTATACGAGGACCCCGCTGCCGTCAAGCGAGTCGTGGTCAACATTACGAGCTCGCCAAACTTCAACGCAGATTGGCTGGTCAACTTCTTCGGCAAGCTTTCCGTCGAGCAGTCCATAGACTGCCTTGACGCCATGTTGAAACACAACATCCGTCAAAACCTGCAATCCGTCATTCAAATTGCCACGAAGTACTCTGATCTTTTGGGTCCCGAGCGCCTGATTGATCTCTTCGAGAAGTACAAGACTGCCGAGGGTCTCTTCTATTATCTAGGCAGTATCGTCAACCTCTCGGAGAGCCCCGACGTGCACTTCAAGTACATAGAGGCTGCAGCCAAGATCGGCCAGTTCAACGAGGTCGAGCGCATCTGCCGTGACAGCAACTACTACAACCCGGAGAAGGTCAAGAATTTCCTGAAGGAGGCTCGCCTTCCGGAATTGATGCCTCTGATCATTGTCTGCGACCGTCACAACTTTATCCACGATCTCATCTTGTACTTGTACCAGAGCCAGCAGTTCGCGTCCATCGAGACGTATGTCCAGCGCGTTAACCCTGCGCGGACTCCTGCTGTGATCGGTGGCCTGCTCGATGTTGATTGCGATGAGAACATCATAAAGGGACTGCTCTCAAGTGTCAACGCTGCTTCGGTGCCGATCGATGAGCTTGTCGCTGAGGTCGAGTCACGCAACCGCCTCAAGCTGCTTCTGCCTTTCCTCGAGGCCACCCTGGCTTCCGGCAACCAGCAGCAGGCGGTCTACAATGCCTTGGCTAAGATTTACATTGATTCGAACAACAATCCTGAGAAGTTCCTCAAGGAGAACGATCAGTACGACACACTGGTTGTCGGCAAGTACTGCGAAAAGCGCGATCCTAACCTTGCATACATTGCGTACAGCAAGGGCCAGAACGATCTGGAGTTGGTGAACATTACCAACGAGAACGCCATGTACCGGGCCCAGGCACGATACTTGCTTGAGCGGGCAGATGACGAGCTCTGGACGTTCGTCCTCAGCGAAAACAACCTTCATCGCCGATCCGTTATCGATCAGGTCATCTCCACGGCTGTTCCCGAGTCGACTGACCCGACGAAGGTCTCCCAGGCAGTCGCTTGTTTCCTCAAGGCTGATCTCCCAGGAGAGCTCATTGAGCTTCTGGAGAAGATTGTCTTGGAGCCAAGCCCCTTCAGCGACAACCAGAATCTGCAAAACCTGCTCATGTTCACTGCTGCCAAAGCGGACAAGGCGCGTGTTATGGACTATGTCCATCGTCTGGATGCTTTCGACGCCGAGGAGATCTCATCTGCATGCATCAATGTCGGCTTGTACGAGGAGGCGTTTGAGATTTTCAAGAAGATTGGCGACAAGGTTAGCGCCGTCAATGTCCTGGTTGAGCACGTCGTGAGTATCGACCGCGCTCAGGCATACGCAGAGGATGTCGATCTGCCTGAGGTCTGGTCCAAAGTTGCCAAGGCTCAGCTTGATGGTCTTCGTGTCAGCGATGCGATTGACTCCTACATCAAGGCCAATGATGCCAAGAACTACTCAGAAGTCATCGAGATCGCCGTCCACGCAGGCAAGAACGAGGAACTTGTCAAGTACCTCCGCATGGCCCGCAAGACTCTCCGGGAGCCAGAGATTGACACTGCTCTCGCTTTCTGCTATGCTCGTCTAGACCAACTTGGTGAGCTGGAGGACTTCTTGCGCGGTACCAATGTCGCCAACATTGAGGAGTCTGGAGACAAGGCTTATGAGGAGGGTTTCTACCAAGCTGCCAAAATCTTCTACTCCAACATTTCGAATTGGGCCAAGCTTGCCACCACCCTCGTTCACCTCGAGGACTACCAAGCCGCTGTTGAGTGTGCCCGCAAGGCCAACAACATCCGGGTGTGGAAGCAAGTCCACAGTGCCTGTGTGGAAAAGAAGGAGTTCCGTCTGGCCCAGATCTGCGGCTTGAACCTGATCGTCGATGCTGAGGAGCTACAGGCCCTAGTGAAGCAATACGAGCACAACGGCTACTTCGATGAGTTGATCAACCTCCTCGAGCAAGGTCTTGGTCTAGAGCGCGCTCACATGGGCATGTTCACCGAGCTTGGAATCGCCCTGTCCAAGTACCACCCTGAGCGCCTCATGGAGCACCTCAAGCTCTTCTGGAGCCGTATGAACATGCCGAAGATGATCCGTGCATGTGAGGAGGCCAACCTGTGGCCTGAGCTCGTATTCTGTTACTACCACTACGACGAATTCGACAACGCTGCTCTTGCCGTCATGGAGCGTCCGGAGAACTCCTGGGAGCACCAACAGTTCAAGGAGATGGCTGTCAAGGTCGCCAACTTGGAGATCTACTACAAGGCTATCAACTTCTATCTGGAACAGCACCCTTCGCTGTTGACCGACCTATTGCAGGCTCTTACTCCGCGCATCGACGTCAACCGTGTTGTCCGTCTCTTCCAGAAGTCTGACAACCTCCCACTCATTAAGCCCTTCTTGTTGAACGTCCAGACCCAGAACAAGCGCACAGTCAACGACGCCATCAACGACCTGCTTATTGAGGAGGAGGACTATAAGACCCTCCGCGACTCTGTTGAGAACTACGACAACTATGATGCCGTTGATCTTGCGTCCCGTCTTGAGAAGCACGAGCTGGTCTTCTTCCGCCAGATTGCAGCTAACATCTACCGCAAGAACAAGCGCTGGGAGAAGTCAATCGCTTTGTCGAAGCAGGACAAGTTGTGGAAGGATGCCATCGAGACCGCTGCCTTGTCTGGCAAGGGTGAGGTTGTGGAGGATCTGATTCGATACGTGAGTTTCCTCTCTTCCCTTCGTCTTTCTGATTATCTGACTAACCCGCCAACTAGTTCGTCGATGTTGGCAACCGTGAATGCTACGTCGGCATGCTGTACGCCTGCTATGACCTGCTTCGCCCCGATATCGTGCTCGAGCTGTCGTGGCGTAACGGCTTGCATGACTTCACCATGCCGTACATGATCAACATGATCTGCCAGCAAACGAAGGAGCTGGCCCAACTGAAGGCCGACAACGAAGCAAGAAAGGCCAAGGAGAAGGAGCAAGAGAAGGTTGAGGACAACACACCCATATTGGGCAACCGACTTATGATCACCGCTGGCCCTGTAGGGAACGCTGGTCGCGCTTCGCCCGCGGCTTTCGGCGCACCGAATGGTTTTGCTCCACAGGCCACCGGCTTCTCAGGCTTCTAGGCGCAACCTGCGGTCATCAACCCGCAACTTCAGCCTCAAGGCCCGTTTTATCCGATGAGCGCCATGGCGCCTCCTTTCGTGCCTGCAGCTTTCCTTCAGCCCCGATACCCTTCTTCTCCGATCCGTGCCCACCAGGCTGCCAGGTTCGTGCCCGTGGCCTGGCCTAAGACGCCTAACCCTCCCCAGCGTCTTGATGTATCTGCGGCTGGCTTCCAACCTTGGTTGACACCCGGACAGAGCGCTAGAAATCACCTCGACGCTGGGGCTCCTGTCTTCCTGCCTAGGGGAAATGTGGTCATGGATTCGCCTATGCGTATTTGAAGGGTCCGTCAATGTTGGAGGTGCGGCAAGAACAACCCCCCTGGCAATAGTTTTCGCTGTACTGGTTAGGCTCGTAATTTGGCATGCTGGACGGAGTGGAAGATGCTGCTCTTGCAGAATCTTTTCAGTCTCAAGCGGCTGGTTCGGTTGATATGGCAACTGGGAGGCATCCATTTCGTGGCGTGAAAATGAAAGATGAACAATGGAAGATGGGTCAACGGATATTGGCAGGAAAAGCTTGTTCGTGGAGGTAATTGCCTGTATCATAGTACACTATTATGAAAGTCATATTCTTTTTTAGATCAGCTGCATCTTCACGATGTACACTTGTCAGGACTATGATCTCTGCGGGAGAGCCTTGTACCGACCTACCGGATAGCCTCGTGCGGAATATCCTCGGATGGGACAGTTTCCCGTAGAACGGTCTTGTATCGGAGAACCTCCTGTGTGACGGCAGAACAAGACCCTTCTGGGCAGGTCTTCTGCAGCTGCAGGAAACAGGATGATGGAAGTGTGCTCAAACGGAGGCTGGGATTTGTCGAGATGTAAGCAATGGCCCCCCCCACTTTCTGCAAGCCAAAGCACACCATACACCCCCGGTAACTGTGTCTGGTGTCTGGGATATCGCCAAAAGACCTCACCATCAGACCCGTTTACAAGTTCCGAACACGGGAGCCTTGTTCCGATCAAGAAACGGATGTTCTAGTGCTGACGGTTCTCTCAATGCTTGCGGACTGGCGGATCTTCAGTCTCACTCAGAATCCTTTTGTGCCTGACCAAGTCTGACCAAGTTGGCAATATCACCAATTGTTACCGACAGACAGTACACTCACTATCTGCACCCTGCTCATCAATGGTTCCAGGGTCTTCAGCCCCATGCATCTCGCGACCAAAGCAAAGCGGTCATGCTCTCTTATCATTTGCGAGCTCGGTCCCGCTTTCTCGACCGCTGCGGTACACGATAGTCGCTGGCTGTCTCCCTGGGAGGGTGGCCGCACTGCAGTGGAGGGTGCGGATGGCAGTGCAGGGCAACGGCCCCTCCCCATCGCGTGCCTAAAGGGCTATATGATGCAGTCAGAGAGATGCAGTCAGAGACATGCAGTCAGAGACACGTTCGCGCGCAGCGGTAAGCAAGAAATACGGGAAGGTCCTAGGCCACGAGTCACGAGTCTTGGGTGACCAAAAGCCATATTGAAGAATAATGCTCACGACGCTCCTTTTTCTTCTTGTCATCCAGAGGATGTCTCTCGCTGTATGACTGACTGACTGACTGACTGGCGCTTCCATCGTGCCCAATGCACCATGTCACACCCTTTTCACAACAGCCAATACGCAGTATCATTGCCAGGTGAGGCGCCACAAGACCCCTTCTTGCCAGTCGAGATACCCGTCGGTCCTGCGTTTCTAGATACAGAGGCTTGCCTCTGCGCATACCGACAGACGCCCGTGACAACCAGTCACGAGGCAGCGTGGGAGTGCATCGGCGACCAGACGGCGAGGATCACCATCACAAAACAGGGGAAATGGTACAGGCCGATTCACAACGAGACGATGGTCCGTCCGGGGCTGCCAATATGGCACGCCTCGAATGGGCCGGATGTGGTGGAGCCGTTGATGTACGATGCCAGCCGGGACGCATTGGTGCCCTTCGACTCGGAGGAACTGACCGTCTACGACGGTGCGTGCACGGGACAGAACCAGACGACCTTCTCCACGGCATTCTACAGAGCCGTGGACGAGATCACAGCCGGTCTGGCGCCGGTGGACGCCATGCCCTGCTGGCGGGGCCCCACCGCGGTGCCGATGCAGATCATGGGGCTGGATGAGTGGCAGCGAACCGGCTGCCACGCGGGCTTCCTGTGCGAGAATAACACGGTGAACTCGCTGCCGCAGTACTGTCCGCCCTTCGAACAGTGTGCAGACGGCAGGACGGCGGGTTTCATCTGCCAGATTCAACACACCAACACAGGCATGGGACCATTTGAGCCGGTGGTTTGTCAGGGCGGCTATTATTGTCCTGAAGGAGGCACCCAGAAGAGGGTGTGCCCTGCAGGGCATTACTGCCAGTCGGGTTCGGCGCAGCCGACGGCTTGTTCGGTAGGGAGCGTGTGCCCGGCGGGCTCCAGGGCGCAGGCTTCGTACATACCGCTCGCGGTGCTTTGTGTGCTGGATCTGTGTTTGGTTCTCGGCATGCTTCTCCTCCCGCTTCGCAGGCGGATGAGGAGGAGATTTGCTGGTCTCGGGGCAGACGTTTTCAAGGGGTTGGATAAACCTCCACACCAGGGATCGCGCGGAACTCTGGTAGCTGGCTCGCCTCGGTTGGGCAGCACCACGGACGTCGAGACGACGTTGACCGAGGATCAAAGTCCAGCTGATGGTCTTACACCACATCTGCAGACGTTCGTCGAGTCGATGCGGAGGGCGACAGAGACCGCGCATTTCGGCCTCTCGTTTCGATACGAGAACCTCAGCTACCATCCGCCGGGCGCACCGAGACCCATCCTGCGCGATGTCACGGGATCGATCGAGCGTGGAAGCCTCACGGCGGTCATGGGCGGTTCGGGCGCTGGAAAGTCGACTTTTATCAATGTTCTGATGGGCAAACTGACCAACACCAGTGGCACCGTCATGGTGAACGATGTGCCGGACAAGATGGAGCGGTACAAGAAACTCGTCGGCTACGTCCCTCAGGACGACATCGTCCTCCCTGAGCTGAGCATCCGGGAGAACATTATGCACTCGGCTCGCATCCGGCTCCCTCGGAACTGGACCGACGCGGAGACACAAGCACATGTCGACACCGTCATCGACTGCCTCGAGCTCGCCCATGTGCAGCACTCTCTAGTCGGTACGGTGGGGAAGCCCTTCATATCCGGCGGTCAACGCAAGCGTGTGAGCATCGGCATGGAACTCGCGGCGGCGCCCATGGCCATTTTCCTCGACGAGCCGACCTCTGGCCTTGATGCCACCGCCGCGTCGTCTATCATGCGGACTCTCAGGTCGATCGCACGTTTGGGTATATCCGTCATCGTGACCATCCACCAGCCACGGGCGGAGATTATGACCATGGTGGACGAGCTGATCCTGCTTGCGGACGGGCAAGTCGCTTGTCACGGCGCGGAGAGCTTCATCCAGGAACACCTCGGCAGACTGGGTTTCGAAATCCCGCTGTGTGCGAACTCTGGCGATGTGATTACGGATATCATCACGGGCAACGGGCGGCCATACAAGGTCCGAGGGGACGTCTCGACGGAATGGCTAGTAGCCAACTCTGCAAACTCACGGGAGAGCATGGAGGATAGGGGACGCAGCACTTCACATTTCAGCCCGACACCGTTCACGAACAAGGACTACCGACTCTGGTTCCTGTCGCCAGTACTCCTGGAACTGATCCGCGACGATGACCCACAGCAGAGCCTTCATGACCCAGAGATTCTCGAAGCCCTCCGAAACCGCGGTGCATCGCGTGTCAAACAGACGTGGTTATGTCTGCGCCGCGCCATGCTCCAGCAATGGCGCTACAAAAGCGCCTTCTGGTTGGAGATGCTCCTCGCGTCCCTCTCCGCCGTCCTGCTGGGCCTGTCCGTGCAAAGCAGGAACGGCAACCTCTTCCGAGGCCTCTACAAGGGCAGCTTCTCGATCCTCTCGCCGGCCGTCGACGTGGCCTCCTCCCCGCAGCTGTCGTTGCTGGCGGGCGTCGCCATGGGCCTCATCTCCTCGGCGCCGGGCGTGCGCGTCTTCAGCGAGGAGATCCTCGTGCAGCGTCGCGAGGCCGACGCCGGCCACTCCCAGACGGCCTACTTCGCGGCCAAGGTCCTCGCGACGCTGCCGCGGATCGTGTGCGCGTGCCTGCACTTCTCCGTCCTGCTGCTGCTCCTGGCCCGCCTGATCGTGCCCTGGGGTGTGGCGTTCGCGGCCAACCTCGCGTACTTCTGGTGCATCTACGGCGTGGCCGCGGTGGTGTCCATGCTGGCGCGCCGGGAGGACGCCCCTCTCCTCGCGACCATGATCAGCCTGATCCTGGGCATCCTGTGCGGCGCGGCGCCGAACCTCGCGCAAGTGGCCGAGTGGAAGCTGGTCTGGCTCTGGCGGATGAGCCCGGGCGTGTGGCTGACGGAGCTGTACTTTGGGGAGCTCGTCAGGCCGTATGAATACCTTTACCAGACGGATCGCGCGGCGAGGTCGATGGGGCTCGACCTCCACGCAACAGCGAGGAATTTGGGAGTGCTGCTGGCTCTCGGAGTGGCGTATCGACTGCTGGCTTATGTGGGTCTGTTGCGTGCAGGGAGGCTAAGAGTCTGATAGGAACTTTTGGAAGTCACGTGTGGAATACATGTGGAATACAAGGCTGGTTGCTAGATTTCGTTGGACAAGGTCGAGGGAAAGAGCATTGCTCTATCCACTGTTCCTTCCGGGGCTCTTCAAACCAGTTCAAATTTGGACAAAGTCGTCAGTCAAGTCGAGACTGGTTCCGATGCATCTCCCATGTACTTCGCTTCCTTGCCATCGCTGCACAATTTACGCAGACCAGTTCCCAGCAGCCTTCATCTACCACACACATCAGACCGTTTCTATCCAAGACTTTATTCTACAGATCATCAATACGGTTCCAACCATTGAACAACGCCCGCGGTCCGGCGAAAGCTTCAACACCCCCCGAGAGCGACCCTCTCTACCTCTCATGATTGTTGTCTCTGGTCGGACACTTGGACACACCATTTAAGACCGCAATCTGAACACAAAGCATTCGACAGGAAGCCTTCCTCTGCGACCATGAACATCGACCTCTCCGTGACGGTGGCCTCCACCATAAAGTTGGACATGTCCACTGCAAGCACTGCGCCAGCCACGACCGGAAATAGCTCATGCCCGATTCCTGTACGGCACCCTCAACCCAGGTCAAATCTATCCCCGTATTCCAGTGTTTATAGACTGACGCAAACACACAGTTTCTCTACCCCTGGCCCACCGCCGACGGACGGTTCCTCGCCGACTCCGGCCACATCCTCCCACCTTGGTGGAAGTTCCCCGGCGCCTACATCGGCGTCATACTTGTCGTCATGGCCGTGGGGTTCCTGTGTCGGATCCACCAGGGACTCGATGCCCACCTCATTCAAAACTTGCCTGTGGACGTGATACTGGACGACAACCCAGCTCCCGCACACGGCAGTGACAGTGACCGTGATCAAAGCATCGCCCGGGCATTCTTCAATTCACGACCGATAGTCATCGTCTCACACCGGGGGGGCCGCGTCCACCCGACAGTCCTTATCCAGGCCGTCAGGGCTCTTCTTCGCACGTCGCAAGTCGCCCTCGCCTGTTTTCCTATGCTGTATGTCTGGCCTGAATTCACTTGGGGAGGGAACGATCAGGCTGACTTTTCCAGACTGGTCGTATCATCCCGTGGCTGGATCATCATCAGCTTTTTGATCGCTGCCTTTTTGGGGAATTTTTGATTTCCACCTCCTGGGAAAACGGGAGCAGAGCTAGTCCAACAAGTCCAGTTCGGGCCCCTTTGATTTCGACTTGAATTGCTTGTCACGGCTCGAACGTCTTCATCAGAATGACTGGGGGAAAAAGAAGAAAACGGTCGTTGAGCAAATGATTTCACTTTCTTTTCGAATAGGCGAGTCACCAGTGAGTCAAAGTTGATCATGGGCATGCTGTGATCCCTAGGAGAAGAAGGTTGCTTGCTGGTGGCTGTTGGCAAAACTTGGTAGGCTCCTCATCATGACCGAGCGTTATATATATCAAACCCAGCGTAGTGGATCGGAAATTGTGTCCATGATTCATTCACCCAAGCTAGAGTATCCTTCGGGACTGGCCTTTATTAATATGCGAATTTGCAACCCGAGTGTGTAGGAACCCGAGCGACCTCA
Organism: Juglanconis oblonga; assembly: GCA_003012965.1. Lineage (NCBI taxonomy): Eukaryota > Fungi > Ascomycota > Sordariomycetes > Diaporthales > Juglanconidaceae > Juglanconis > Juglanconis oblonga. Next base: position 100,558 of record MUZH01004362.1, on the reverse strand, counting down.
CGTCCCCCTAACTCAACCCCGTAGGCCTGGCTGGTCGGCAAAGTATCAAGTGATCCATTATAAGGGTTTGCACCGCCGTGGAACCACCGCGGGTATACACCAATAATCACATTTGGTCAGCCATTCTTCATGTCCCAAAAGCTTGCAGTATCATTGGTTTCTCACCCACAAGAGGGTCTTTAGTACACATGACCTCGAAAAAGGGCCAAAAGGGAAATCCCATCATCCTATACAAGAAGCATATCTACAGTATTTGAAAAGACCGGCCTAAAGTGGATTGTTCTTTTTACATGAAATGCGACAAAAGACGCTTCCCGACTTTTTTTCTCTTTACTACCACATTAGTGGTCGACGTATCGAGGACAGCACCCACCGGTGCTGTCCTCCACAAAGATACCGCCGTAGATCAGGCCCTCCTCAAAGGGCGCCTCCTGGTATCCAGCATTGACCACGTCCGAGGTCCCAGTGGGCTTCTTCAGGATGCCGATCTGGAACTGGCCCATGCCGGACAGATCAGCCGAGATGACATCGGTCACGGCCTCCAGAGCGTCGGTGCCAGTCGAGTAGTAGACTTGCATAGTGCTACAAAAAAAAAAAAAAAAAAGGCCTCCAGTTAGCAACTCGCTTCGCACACCACTTCAAAACTGCTTTGCCTTGTCCCCACATAAAACCCACCAATCATAAAAAGGGAAAAACTTGGCATCAATATCCAGCGTCACGGCAAAGTTCTGCCACGCCTCCTCCTCCACGGGCGCGCTCCACAGCAGGGTCGAGTTCCGGTCAAAGAGATTCCACGCGTCGGCCTCGAGGTCCGGCTGGTCGATCATCCTGCCCGTCTGGAACATGATCTGGTCGGCGCTGTAGTCGGCGGCCTCGTGCCACACGTTGAGGTACTCGTGGCTCCGGTTCAGCGCCCGCTGCGGGTCCTCGCGGATGCTCCAGTGCAGCGTCTTGACGCCCGCGTAGCCCAGGCTGCCCTCGTTGGTGTCGTTGGCGAACTGCAGGCCCGCGCGCCGGAACCCGTACTGCGACATGAAGATGGACGCGTTGTTGATGGTCACCTCGAGGCTCTGGTAGGCGTCGGCGGCGGCGTCGAAGCGCGAGGTCTCCACCGAGGGAAACAGGAGGATGTCGCTCCACGACAGGTTGTTGCCCTTGACGTAGCCGGACGAGAAGAGCGCGTTGGTGCTGTCGAAGTCGGTCAGGGCGAAGGTGCTGGGGACACGGCCGTCGAGGACGACGGGGCAGCTGATGGCGCCCGTGGAGGTGGTGTTGGGGGACCGAGCGGCGCAGGGGGCCGCGGACACGGCGGTGGCGCCGAGGGCGGCGAGGAGGGCGGTGGCGGTGGTGAACATGATGATGGTGGTTGTGGTGGAAAGAAAAAGGTTTTGAAGATCTGGCTCTGCCAGGAATGCGAAGAATCAACGAGTGACTGTGGTCTGGGAGACTGAAGAAGTGAACGTGAGTACCATCACAAAGCAGTCCACTGCGGCACCACCATGGCGGGTGGCGTCTTCCATTTTGTATTCTGCCGTGTTCTTGAATTCTTCTATGTGAAGTCTCGATATACTTCCCTACGGAGATTGCAGCCGATTCAATTTGGAAGAATCACCCAGCAGGGGTTGCTTGGCAGGGGTAGAAGGTATGGCATGTTCCGAGAAACAAAAGGGGATGAATGTTTCTATACTCCATTTTGGTGTTCTCGAAACGCCTGTGGGGAGAGAGAAGAGTCAGTTAGCACTTAGTAGCACAGGAGCCGCGGGGACGTGAACTGGGAGAGGAGGAGCCGGCAAGCCCCTGAATAACCGTAGAGAAAGTTTATTGTAATGAGGCTCCCGCTCCCTGAGCGGCTTGCTTGATGGTCCCGGGTTCCCGGGACGATACGAATATACTGTGTTATATTAAAGTTCCAGCCACTGTTTAAGGTTTTTGGTCCTCCCGGCCCAAGCAGCGGGTAAAGGGGCATCATCTGACATCTGTAGAGTGAGAAAATCAATCATGGACGCGGCCCCCAGCCGTCTTGCGAACGACCATGAAGAGAGCTGGACGTCAGCCAGCCCCGTCTGCCATCACCAACAAAACAGCTGTCGTGGAAAACACAGGCACAATACAACACACAGAGACGGGCTTCCCGACACGCAATTGTTTCCCCACGAGTCGTGTCACCGGACTCATCCCAGCCCTGCAGGGAATTGCTGTTTCTCGAGTCCGGCGGCTCCACGTTGTGTAGACGCCATGAGATGACTCGTTAGCGAAGAATGAAGGACACGCAAAGAGCCATTGGCTGAGACCAGCATCCGCTGCAATAGTCTGCATTCAACAATGCCTAGGTGTACAACCGAACATTCTCCCAAAGAAGGCAACATGGCCTCCTCATCAGGTATCAAGGTGCGCCAGAACCGATCATGTTAGGTAAGAGGGATACCATCCAAACGCCGTGCCAATGCCATGGATCCAAAATTTTCAACGCCAGCCTTGGATTGGGACAAAGCCTTACCATCTTATTTCATCAGGTCGTCTGGGATGCTTCTCGCCTTCTTGTCAATGGGCACTGGGTGGTCGATCTTGAGCCACTCGCCGTTGAAGGCGTTGATGAGCCAATCTTGAAGTTCTGTGATCTTGTCAGGATTTCCGTCCTTGTTTGATGTCCCAAGGGATCGCGGTGCGCATGATGACTTACTCTCGTACACAATCTTGTTCGCGTTGTGGAAGTAAATACTATGATCACTATCCGGGAACACATGAACATCGTAGTTCTCCACCCCAGCAACGTTCAGCTTGTCGAGCAGCGTCAGGGTGTTCTGCACATGCACATTGTCATCCGCGGTGCCATGCATGATGAGGAAGCGCTTGTTCTGCGCAAGCGCCGTGGCATTCGAAACGGCCGTACCATCGTAGCCGTCCTGGTTCTCCTGCGGCGTCTTCATGTACCGCTCCGTGTACACGGAATCGTAGTACCGCCAGTCGGTGACGGGCGCCACTGCCATGCCGTAGCTGAACGTCTGCCCGGCGTCCTGCTCCAGCGTCTTTAGTGTGTTATAGCCCCCGTACGACCAGCCCCAGATGGCGAGCCGCGCAGGATCGACGTAGGGAAGAGATCCCCAATGCTGTGCCGCGGCGATTTGATCGTGGGCCTCCCAGTGACCCAGGTGCTCGCGAACGAGCACGCGGTTCTTGCGTCCGATGAAGCCCGTGCCACGTCCGTCGACTGTCACGCAGATATAACCAAGGCTAGCAATGTTCATCTGAAAGTCAATGCCGAACTTCTTGGTGACTGTCTGCGAGCCAGGACCACTGTACTGGAAGAAGAGAACTGGATATTTCTTCTTAGGGTTGAAGTGTGGAGGCCGCCGCTCTACGTAGTTCAGCTCGATGCCCTCGACGTTGATGGTACCAAAGATCTTGATCGGTAGCTCATACTTCTTAGCACGTTCCGCTAGGTCTTTGTTTTCCTCAATGACGTGCTCATATTTCACGGGATTGCTCGGGGTGCTAATGACCTTCTGCCAGGGAACCTTGGGTCCCTGATAGTTGACCAACGCGTACCCAGCACCCGTGGAGAACGACAAGGAGTAGTAGCCCTCCTGGCTGGTATCCGTCACAGGCTGCAAGTCGGTGCCATCAAGCTTGACACTGTATGCATGTCGCTGAATCGAGGATTCCTTGGTTGCAATGAAGTACACCAGGTTCCGGGTCAGATCTACAGCCGAAGGAGCCTGTTCAACCTCCCAGTTCCCTTTGGTCAGCATAATGGGATCAGAGCTGTCAAGTGGCGTGAAGTAGCCTAGGTGGTCGCCGTCATCGTATATGATCGTGTCGATATAGCCATCGTGTGGGCGTTGGTTGGCGGGATCGGCAGGGATGTAACGTGTCTTCTGGGAGATCTCGAACCAGCCACCATCGAGTTTGCCGACATCCACGGTCCGGACCGTCTTGCCCGTGCGATGTTCGACGTCGACGAGCACCACGCGCATGACGTCTGAGACACGATTCGTCTCCTTGATGATGACACTCTGGCCGGCCCAAACCACTTCTGTAATCAAGCGGTCATCGTCTGCGAAACCTCCCTCGATGTTGACCTCGAACTGGTCACCGCGATCAACATCGTAGAAGAGTAGATCCACCACAGGGTTCGGCGCGCCGGCTTTCGGGTATTTCATGGAAAGCTCTGTTGGATAGCTCTCTGACCCTCCGGTCTGACCACCCTTGGGTTTCGAGATGAAGTATTGGAGCGGGTATTCCGGGACTGCGGTATCGTTCGTTCGGAAGAAAGCGAGGTACTTGCCGTCTTGAGACCACCATGTGGCCGTGTCACCGGAGAGGACCTCCTCTTCGTACACCCAATCAGGACGACCGTAGAAGTAGTTCTCCCCACCATCGTTGGTGACTTGCAGCAGCTCTTGAGAACCAACGAAACGGACGTATAGGTTGTTCTCCCTCACGAATGCGACTGCATTGCCTGTGGGGCTCCATTGAGCGAGCTGAATGACCGCATCGGGCTCGCCAGGGACTAGGGGCTCCGCGCTTTGTTGGGCCACGTTGAAGATCCAGTACTTGGCCACGGAGGAATGCCTGAAGACTCGCTCGTCGTCGGTGCTTAGGAGCACATTGAGCATGTCACCGGATGGGGTTGCGGTCGTGGTCTGATGCTGCCGCCCTGCATAGATGAACCAGCCGTTTTTCATCAGGACCTTGGTCTCGGCAGTGGCTGCGCCGGAATCCAGGCCTGGGTCCTTGTTCCGGACGTCCTCTACCACCAAGAAGCCCTCGGTGGAGTCGCGCTGCTCCAACAGCAAGCCGTCTTCTCCATTAGGTCCTGCAATCCAGCCCAAGGTATGTGTAGTGGCGGCCCACTGGCCGCTCATAATGGTGTCCAGGGTGAGCTTCTTACCACTCCCCCGCGAGACGGTAGCTTGTGGGTCGTGCTCGAAGTCGGAGCTGTGCTTGTAGGATTTGGAGGAGACGTAGAGGACGAGGGCGAGGACCCAGGCAGCGACAAAGACGCCGGACAAGACGAGGACGATTCGCTTCAGGGACCGGTCCATGCGGTTGGGGCCTCCCCGGGCCGGGCGATTGGCGAGGAAGGGGCCGGTCTCCAGGTCGCTGGTGGTCTCCTCCTTGAGCGGGTCCTCGTCGTCAAAGTCGGACAGGTCGTCATGGTCGGCGTAGGGAGCATTGCTACTTCGGCGAGGGGCAGGGGAGGTACGGCGCTTGGAGGAGGAGCGGTTTTGGCTCGAGAGACGCTCGCTGATGCGGTCGAAGACGATGCTGGTGGTGGAGACAGAAGAGTCGGACTCGTGGGACATCCTGGGGGTGTCGGAGGCATCGACGTTGTCGACGGCATCGACGGCATCAACGAGCGGCCCTTTATCGGATGAAGCCATGGTCGGCGCGGGAGAGGGAGGTCGGGATATGGTGGATATAGAGCGTTGTAGGTGTCTGTGCCGGTGATTCTCAAGAGTGATGAAACTGCATCTTGTCGCAACGATCCTCTCCGCTTATGCTTGGCCAACTTGGCAACGAAGGGACAGCGACGAGGAGGCAGTCAAGAAGTCAAGGAAGAACCTTATCAACTCAAAGACGGGCTTGGGTCGGCAGGTGAGAAGCGGCAGGCGAGAAGGAGCTTTCGTGGTCGAGACTCGACAATTATTCGGGAGATGAATGATTATTGAGGACCAGAATTGGACGGAACGAAGGAGACCTTTGTCGCGTCCATATCCGGCAGCCTGGCCTCGGCAAGCTAGCGCAGCATGATGGGGTACGGCGGTTCAGAGCGATAACCTGATAACCTGGACACCCTGGCCATATCCGAGGCCGACTTTCCGTCCTTGGTCCTCCAAGATTATCACCACCTCTCCCCTGTCCCGTCTCGGCAACGCTAGCATTTGGATGATGATGACTAGGTCCGCATGGGATGAACCTATGCCTTGATTGGCATCTCTTGTCTTCATGCTGATGAGTAAGCACAGCCCCTGCCCGACAACGTGCCCCAAGGCGTCTGCCATAGTAGTACAGACAGTCATCACGTCGAAAACAAGAAATGTATATAAGATTCACTTAGCCTGAAATAGGTTGTCTAGCCTTCAAAAAATAGCCAAACTATATTATTACGGGTGGTCACCGATAGCTAGTGAGTATTCCGATGATTATTCTGCAACGCAGTTCTTCCGTAGTAGTCTTAGGCCGATACTTCCAATGGCTACAAATCAGTATCTGTGACAGCAATTTGTCTTAAAATGGAAGCATGAATAAGAAGAACAAAACATTACGTTCAAGACGAAGGATCACTTTGTCGAGGCAATGTCCTAAATAGCATCTAGTAGAGTGGCTACAGTTTATGGTATGCTACGCAGCCGTTTTACTTTTGACATATTATCAGTACGATAGTTCTGCTCTAGTAAGCAGAAAGCTGTTAATGTAAGCTATAAAATCTGTAACAGTTTCCTTCGTGCAATGGAGAATGCTCGAAAGCCTAGCATCCAAGATCATACAGTGCTGTTAACAGTAAGAGAGCAAAACAATAGCCCTTAGACTAGAGTGAATGGATGACGTTGAGATTATGAGAGCTTCGCAAGCTAGTCGTGTTGTATGAAACTGATGAGTAGGTTGATTTCTTAAGACTGAAAAATCAGAGAGAAGGCTGCTCATTTATATAGACTAATCTTCCCAGTCCCTTTAGCTCTGCGAAGATCACCTATCGAGGTCTTCATGATACAAGTTTCAGCGGCTGTTTCAGCTGATACTGTGGATGCCTTTGGCGTCAGCAGTTCCGTTGACGAATCCTCACACGAGTTCAGAGGGCTGTTATGCTCGAAATTTCAACACAGAGAGGGAGAGGACGCTGAAAACAATATGGTGTAGTCGAGACGCCTAAAGAGGTAAAGCCCAACTGGATTTGACCAATGGACTTACACGATTTCGCCCCACATCGGAACCGCCCCCCCCCCCCCCCCAACGCGAAGAAGCCGAGTGAAGAGAAGACGAGATAAAAATCTATAATTGGGCTGCTAGTGCTGACCTCGGAAAAACTTTCCTCGGGGCCTTATATCGGCGTTCATATCGTGCAGTGGCACGCAACCTCGAAATCGTGATCATTCATCCATCCCATCATCAGATAGCCGGGTTGAGAACCGCGTGCGGGTTTTGTGGCCCCTACAAATGGCCTCTGCACTATACGCATACGGGGCTACGCCTTACCTGAATGGAACAGTTTTGGTTGAGTCCCGCGTTCACTTCCGATCGTCAAGGGTAATGGAATGGTTCTGAAACCTGTCGGTGTCGGATGAACTACTTCACTTGCAGTCTGACATGCAGTAGTAGGACGCATACATATGCAAGCTTCTACCAGAACTGGATCCGAGGGATGCTGGACAAAAAATAGTAACACTTCTTCGTCACCCCTGTTGAAGGACAGACCAAGTAGAAGAGTTGTGAGGAGTCATGATCATGATCAAGTGGCTTAGCAGATCTGTTCAGATATTTCAATCGCAGCTTCGAGAATGTCAGTCTAGAGGCTGATTGTCCTTGTCCGACAGTCGCCTGACAAGCCAGGCTATAGCCCCACGAGTAGAGCCCATATCAACAGTAGCGTCACTTCATTTAGGCGAGCCGCGCGAGATGCAGTATCTGGATCATGTTTTTGTCTCCTTATTTGCTAACCGAAGTACTCCGTACCTATGGGTCATTTCTTATGTCATTCCGTTTCAAAGCAAAAACGTGTGGAGGTGCAAGATGGCACCATCAGACAACCCACCCGCGTCGGCATGATTGGCATGGGTGACTGTGTGCCATCTTGTAATGATCTCATGCCTCATCATGAAATCCCTCCTTCTGTCCATGCGTCCGCTCGTCCATGCTTCCCTTCCCTCGCCTTGCGAAGGTGGCTGCTTGGTGGCATCTCAGATGCAGCGCGGCGTCCTTCGTCTGCGTGGCTCTTCTCAGTCCCGTAGCGCCTCGCACGTTTCAACCTCATCATACAGGTAATCCAACATACTCACCGCGTTGCCAAGTAAGACGCGGTGCAGTGTTTGTCATCCCTCGGTCATTCATCTCATCCGTTCTCGGGGACGTCAGAGTCCGGGGACCCTACGAGGGTGACAGCATCGGGTACTCATGCGTCCGGCTCTCCTCCTTCATCATTTCCCACCGGCGTCGCTCCTTGTGAGAATCCAGAATCATCTCCACCAGTGTCTCAGCCTCCTTCTCCAACGCATTCAGCTCTGCCACACTGCTGTTCACCGCACCACCAGGGCCGCGAGGCCGCCGGTACGCCACGAACACAATGCCGCGGTTGATCTTCTTCTTGCGCGTCGCGCTCAAATTCTTCTTCGCTCCCTCCATCCGCGTCGGCGTCGTTGCCGTCGAAGTCCGCCTTGAGACATCCGGTGCCGACGACCTACGCAGCATCGCAGAAGCAGGAGGCGTAGAGCCGATGGCAGAGCCCGTGTAGAACGACCGCGCATAGCCCCTCGCGAACTCATTCTCCGCCGCGTCGCTGTTTCGGTGTTCGATCCAGCCCTCCGTGCGCAAAATCTTCTTGTGCACGCTGCTGCTCAGGCGGAACGGCGCCTGGATCGTCTCCAAGCCGTAGGCGGCAAGCAGAGAACCGCTGATGCCGCGCGTGCCGGTGGGACTCCCCGCATCGGGGCAGCAGTCGCGTATGGGGACGGCTGGTGGGTTGGCGAAGATGTCGGAGGGCGGGATGCGGATGGAGACTGCGCCGTGGCTCTGGAGGGAATGGCGGGGCGTGGAGTTGAGCGTTGTGGTGGTGGGGTGGTCAGAGACAGGGGAGGAGAGCATGGAGCTGGGCAAGGATTGAGAAAAGGAGCTGTTGGCGGATGAGACTGCCGAAGTGGGCGTTGAAGATGGATGAGAGGCGGCGGGCTCGCGTGGGTTGTGCAGGTGATTTATGCGACTGGGCCAAAAGTTGGCGACGTAGACGACGTCCAAGTCGTACTTTTTGGCGATGCGCGCTGCTTCCCAAGCGGCAACCTGGCTGGATGCCATGGCGGGGGATATGGGCGCTGGGCTTCGCATCGCGGAAGCGAATGAGCCCGAGCGCGAGCTTGGTGGCAAGATGGGTGGAGGCGGTGCGCGCTTCGATGGTGGCTTCGAGGGGTGCACGATCTTGATCTCAGCGAGGTCTTCGTCGGTCATGCTGAGAAAGTCCTCCACGGCAGGTTCGTGGACGACGGTCTTCGAGTTGGGGCTGACGGTATTCTCAGAGTCCTGGACGTAGGAGTCTCTCCAATCGTCATCCAACAATGGAACAGATGATGTTCTTGCACGTCTGGAAGGAGGCGCAGAGGCGGTTTCCCTCTTGATCTCACTGGTTGACTTCGGTTCGCTCAATGCTGAGTCGCGCTGCTGGACCATAGCAGGAGAGGGTTCTGGAGTGAGCTGGGTCAAGTTTGTCGATGGTTTCCGTCCACGTTCAGGTGGCAAAGGGAAGGTGAACTCATCCTGGTCTGATGGTGGAGGCGTTTCGACTCGCGATGCCGGATAGATGGGCAGAGCATCAAGGAGACCCTTCTGGCTACCGTCCAGTGGACCTTCTTCTTTGAGAGGGAAGACTCCGGCATCTGGGAAGAAAGAAGACTGTGTGGAGTCATCGGCGAGAGCTGTTTCACGAGGGAGGTGCAGTTGGATCAGCCCTCCCGGGATCCTGTCGTGTCTCCTGGCCAGCAACGACGAGGTTCGGCTGGGAATATGGAACGAGGCAGCCGCGGAGTAACTGCTCTGACGTCGCTGGTCATTCATTTCGTCGGATCTGGCGCTGACTGAGAACGTCTGGCTGAATCTCTGTGATCGCGTCGAGTTGGTTCGAGACGAGTTGGTCCGAGGAATCGAGGCGGGTGAGGAGATCTTGAGCTCGTTGCGCGGTTGCATCACATTGGCCTTCGGTCTTATGAAAGGAGTCTGTGGAAAACACGGTGGGGTCTCCGGCTGCTCTAGCTGCAACTGCGCGTGCTCCTGAGAGTTGGGCGCACTGGACACACTGCCGTTCATGTCGGTGTGACGGCTGGGTGCAGATTTCTTCTTGGTGGAGAACAGCCGCTCCAGCTTGTCCAACCCGTTGGCCATGGTCGGGGGTCCGAGGGGCTGCTAGCTGCGTGCGTAATCTATATTGTCAGCTGCATCCAATATCTCTCTGCTTGTGCTTCCAACGCAACTCTGCTGGAACAGTCGTGCAGTACATACGAAGCAAAGGCTCTGTGGCTGATGAGGAAAGTGATAGTGGAAAACGGGTCGTATAAAGACTCGATATCCTTGTCAGATCGTCGAGAGCTACGCAGGTGACGGACGCAGAGAATTGGTGGAATTTGCTCTCCTGATTCGACGGCAAGCAGAGGCGAATCTTCGTTCTGAGGATTGTGTCTGGTACTCGTGGCCAAGGATCAGCAATAATGAGTGTCTCACAGGACAATCGTACGGATCTCTCCGTTGGAAGTTGTCTCGGAGCGATGGTCTGGCGGTTGAGTTGAGGGTGCACAGAAGCGAGTTAGGATAGAGCAGTGATCATCTTGAAAATTGGGTTTCGGCGAGAGAACTGGTAGAACGGTTGAGGGAGACAGGCAGTCAAGGCGGATGCCCATGGGTCCCAGTTCTCAGAAGCAGGTCAGTTTTGTCTCCTCTAGGCGACAACCCCCAAAATATTTCACGATATTTCCAGGCAGTTGGAGCCTTGAATGGTCACAGTCGCCAACACTGGCTTGTGAGACGTTATGTCGATGATGCTCCTGTACCAGTTTTCAATCGGCCCTTTGTGCTCCCCGAAGGCTGCTTGTGGTCTTTTCAGGCTTGGGAAAAATGTTCCAATCACAGAAAACCTGCTGGTGAGACGATGGTGAGCTTGTTGATCAAGGTGAGATGCAGTAGTTCAACAGTAGACTCACCCCGTATGATAGGAAAGTTCCAGATATGTATATCTCTGTTTATGGATTCCCCTCCCGCAGTTCAAGGCAGATATCGATAGTCTCTTGGTAAGGATCTTATCCTCACGGAGAATAAACGTGAGACTCCATAAAGAACAGCCTGGCTTCTAGAAAGCCGGGTTAAGCAGCTACGAGGGGGATATACTCCTCCATCAGAGCAAATCAAGAACATCAGTCACCTGGCCGACAGGTCTGTCCATTTGAGTGCGTGTAGGAGGCAAGATTGCTTTTCTTGCCTTTCCAATCCAGTTGGGTGGTATGCGTTGAGGCGTGGGTGTCTCCGGATTATGAGGCTCAGTCTCTCAGAGTCGCCCATCCACACGCACAATCACCAGGGATTATACGGCAGGCCTGGTCGAATCTGTTTCAGTGTATGCACGAGTTCTATTCTGGCAGCAGATCAACCACGAGTCTCAGGACACGGGATCGAAGCAGGAGGCCCTGGCGGGTCCGCTCGACTGCTCGACGTCCGTCCTTTCGCCGCGTCTTCAGCTCCGTGGAAGCCGCTGTTCCATCGGTTGTTGCACATATATTGAGACACCGAGAGTACTTGTATACACAGAGGACACTAGTATTCACCCTGCACTGGCCACGAACTACTCGGTAAGTCGTCAGGCTTGTGACCGCGTCGCCCGTCCGGGGTGGTGGCGCATAGCAGGAAAAGCCGAGTCTCTCGGATTTCGTCATGAATAGTCCGGCGAGGGCCACGAGGACCACGAGGAGCATGAGGAGCACGAATAACAATAACACTCTGGGGTGATCGATCCCAGGGGACAGGGCTCTGGGTGACCGTCTGACACTGCTCGGACCAAGGGATGATGTCGATGGACGAGCTGAGGTTGAGAAGGAGGCAAAGCACGGACCCAATCCGAGAAAGAAAGAAGCGGATCTGCCCGCCAGGATCATCCATCAAGCATGGACCCCCCCCCCCTTGCAAAGGCAAAAGCAACGACTACAACATCAACCCCATCGTAGGCATCCGACACATCTCAAACCTCTCTGAGGTCTCCGAAACCTTCAGTATGAAATGCTATTTCCTGACTTCAACAAAGTCCTGCTCGGGTCTTTTGGACTTTCCCCTGGCCTGCAGGAGCTTGGATTTGGACCTGCACGTCTGCGGACTCGGTTCGACGCTGTAGCGGGCCAGAGCTAAGGATCCACCCTCGGTATCGACATCAGGAAGACCAGGAGATATCGAATTGCCTTCTCCTTGTCTTTACTATCAAGTGGGACGCTGTAGACTTACGTATGACTGTACCGACTGCTCGGTAAGCCGGATACATTTAGTACTTCTCTCCGCGGAAATCTCCGGTTCAAGGAGAAAGAAACCCTGAGAGAGAGGGATAGGAAGAAAGAAGAAGAAAAAGAAGAAAAGGCTGAACGTCGAGGAGTATCATCACGAGAGCACAACAGCAGCCCAGAAGGGAAATCCTCTGTTGCAAAAATTTCGAGTCCATGACCCCGTGTCTCAGCCGCAGTATCAAGAGGGAACAAACCAGCAGGGCCGTTGTAGAGAGCCAGTGCCATCTATCTATCTATCTATCTATCTACCTATCTATCTACCTATCTATCTACCTATCTATATACCCATGTTTTCCCACTCTCCTGAGTTTCTCCAGCTGAGACACGCAGATTTTCCAGACTCGCCGAGCTGCTGCTGACGCCGTCGGCCGTCCGGACCAGCCAATGGGTACTGCCCCGAAGCGAGGGACTTCCGAGGTCGTGGTTCGGGAGGGTGGCACGGCATTTGCTGCGCTGCAAGTCAGTCAGTCACTCAGTCAGCCCGGGATGCTTCGCCGTCGACTCAACGTCCAGGTGCCAGGTTGCATGAGTTGAGTTGCCCTTGTGTCGACACACAATGTCTCGGATTTCGCGGCCGAGGAGCGCATGTCTCTCCAGGGACTACAGTGCCATGTGGGCTTCCCATTGTGACCAACAATCTTACTCAAGTGCGTAGGCGACTGCAGCGGGAAACGTCCCCTCGGGCTGGTTTGCTTCTTCCTAACATCACCGTTCTAAACAGTAAGGGAGGCATAGCCACGCAACCGCACGGATTAGGGGGACGGGGTTCGATCTGTGGTCGCCTCTTCCTTCCTTGCTTCCTCTCTTCGGAAAGCGTTTTCTCTTACTCTGTCAGGATAACTTGTTCTCCAGGGGAACATGGTCTCTGCGAAACATCAAACAATGTATATCCACGCGCGTGTTCTCCTGACGGCTAGAATGGAGGGAAGGACTGAATAACGTGAGCCACGCCACACTCGCTTGCCCATCTGCCAGGCCCTGCAGCATCTGGTCATGCAGTCTCGCAACTTGTTTCCCTTCCTCGCCTCCCGACCTTCAAGGGTCTGGCTTTGGGCGGCTCTACCGATGTCTCCCCCGATGGATGCACAGGCTGCTGCAAGATCTTGCAGCTACTCACATCGAGTATGGCCGCACAACCACGGGAACGCTCTCGCATGCGAGAGCGCCTCGACAGCGCCTTGAGATTCAGGCACAGCAACGCACGGGATGAAAGCTCTTAACGCCTCATGCAGGTCTTTGAACCCATATACACCTAATGCCACACGGCACAGGAAGAGGGACACTTACGTTACCAGTTTGTAAGATTGAATGTCTTCTCTCAAGATTGCTCGGCTCTCCTGATCCAGCCTCATGCGTAGATCACTCTGTATCCGTGTCCGTAATATGAATGAGCCCATCCCCGCGGCCACGGGCCCTGGTACCATTGGCGGAGGATAGCAGCAGATGGCATGTCGCTACCTCGCCTACAGCTTGGAACCTCCCGCATCCAGGTCATCCTCGCCAAACAGGTCGAGGAAGGACGGGTGGACCTCGTCTGTCAAGTCGCTGGCCTGCAAGCTGCGGCCCTTCGCATTGAAGGCCCGGCGGGAGCACTCCTGTTGTTCCGGAGAAGTTAGTTTCCTATTGATCTTTCCGTCCCCAAGCAAGATCATTCCTGAGTAGAGAGCATGAGAAACCGGACAACTAACCCTTGTGATAGCACATCCTCCGAAACATGCCAACCTCACCAGTTCACTCTCCTGCAATTTGTTTCCATGATCCCACAGGCCCTCCAGATACGCATACCTCCACCCAAGGAAAGTTGCAATGCTCCCCGTCAGCGTGTCTCCCTGCCCACCACTCCTCTTCTTGCCGCCTGTCAGGTCCACCGTCAGCGTCGTCTTCCCGTCACTAATGAAATCCTTGAATCCCTTCTGCACTATTGTCACACCATCCAGCGCGCGGGAAAGTGCCTCGACCTTTGCTGTCTCCTTTTTACTCTCGTCGCCGGCATTGGACTCAGCAGCCTTCTCGACTTCCTCCTCAATGCCCAGGGCTTTGCAAAGACGGCCGAACTCCACCACGTTTGGTGTGAGCACGGCAAGACTGTAGCCCTTGACAATATCTGGGCTCTTTTGCACGACCTGCAGGGCATCCGCATCTAAGACCAAAGGTATGTTATTCTTGCGCGCGGCTTCTATCACCTTGGCCACTGTGTCCTGCATCAGAGGATCGCGGCCGAGCCCTGGCCCTATGACGAGGCAGTGTAGACGCGAGAGCATGTCGATGATTCGCGAGGCGATCTTGTCTGCGGACTCATTTGTGGAGGACTCCCCAGACGCTGTAGGGGAGGGGGATTGTCGCATGAGCGGGTGGACCATGAGGTTCGGGGAGTAGGTCTTGATCACGGAGGCGGCGCCAGGGGTGCAGATTACATGGGACTGTAGAAAGACATGGTCAGTCAGAAGTGCTCGAAATCTCTCATATAGATAGCCAAAGAGAAAGAAGCTAGGCGCGTAGGTCGAGCATGAGAGTGAGAACAGAAACGGGCAGCGCACCATATCACAGCCCAACCTTGCGCTCGCCATGGCCGAGAAGTATGGCGCGCCCGTGTAGTCCTCACTACCTCCTAGTACTGCTATGCGTCCTTGCTGGCCTGTCTCAGACGCGGTGTATCAGCCTCTATTTGCTGCTGTTCTTCTCTCGGATGGCCTCCTGGGGTTGGATGAACTGACCCTTGTGGAACTTATCCAACATGGGCGGCACCAGCTGCCGCACGCGGCTGAGGAGCTCTTTCGTGGTTGCAGACATATCGGATGCCATCTGAAAATTCTCGTGTCTTCTCAAGAATATGCTCCGAAGCTTCCTCGTGTCTACCCGAGCTCGCCGGACTGTAGTAGAGGAGGTGGTTCGGTATCGCGGGGCTGTTCGCGATGCTGATAGCGCGGGACGTTTTCCGACAAACCGAGGGCCAATTGACTAGCAGAAGCTTTATGAAGCTGGAAGAGGTAACTGGGAAGCTGCAAGGAAAAAGAGAGAGAGCAATGGGAGCAAAACGATCGAGGGAGAAAATGGTTGCTGTGATTCCATCATGTGGAGGTCAAGTCTCCGTGGACCGGGATGATGTCACTGTTACTTATTGCGAATGTTACATAATCGACGACGACGACAGTTGCATTGCAGATGAGCAGTGGAATGACAAAGGCAATGACACAATTTCTTTTGGACTGAGTCGCCGTTGCAAACTAGCAGTCACCAAGCCGGTGCTTAGGAGTAGCAAGTCAATACTGAGAAAATATGAGAGATAAGTAGGGGTCATCCACGAACATGCTGCCCCCCCCCCCACGGCTCCTCCTTTTCTAAAAAAAATAAAAGAAGAGGGGAAAAGAATCAGGAGTATCATATAACGTTTCCCAATCTTCAAGGCGAAATCCGATCAAATTCAGGCTCTCCCCCATCAAATGAGCCCGATTTCTTCATTAAATTTACAGTACAACAACTCGTATCACTACACTTCGAGGTCCTTCATAATGCCTGTGGTGGCCCGATTTGAGTAACTCCAGCTCCTCTCAGTGAAACCCATCTT
Source organism: Juglanconis oblonga (assembly GCA_003012965.1). Lineage (NCBI taxonomy): Eukaryota > Fungi > Ascomycota > Sordariomycetes > Diaporthales > Juglanconidaceae > Juglanconis > Juglanconis oblonga. The sequence continues at coordinate 84,757 of MUZH01004362.1, read as the reverse complement.
CTGATATCAAGTCTCCCGCATCCAGACAGCGAGCGCCTGCAGTAGCCACAATGGGACAACCAAAAACGCAAAAGAGCCTTTCAACTCTCTCGAAGATCCCAAACGGATCGGCCACGCCCCGGCGTCCGAGACGAAGAATATTTGTACGAACGTGACAACCGATTTCAGGATTTTGATCATGGTGAAGCAGTCTTCAGCGAGATAGCCGTACAAGTCGCATGTTCATCAAAAAGTAGCTGCTTCTCCAAAAGACAGCCTGAGGCATTCAATTCAATAGAACCGACCCCGACAAAAGCATCCCCTACCCAGCCTCTAAGACTCTAGCCACATATTTGTCTCTGGATACTGCGTACAAAACCCAAACACAACCCCCCCCGGCGTAGCAACGAAGAAGAAATCCCATCGACACTTCCCTTTCTACTCACCATCAAGTTGGACAGTCCCAGGCGGCGGAGCCTCTTGATTTTCCGCCTTGGATAAAGAGAACGCATAGTTCCAGTCAGACATTTTCTTTACAGGTACTGGATCTGTCATATGAAGATGTAGTTGCTGTGGTCAGTGGAATACAAGATGAGTCCCCCATATGTCTACATTCTTGAAGGAAGCGCAGGGAATACCTACCATCTTTCCGGGAGAACTCGATATGAATACGGGATCCTCATTACCCCAGATTTCGTCGTGTGGCCCCAGAGTGGGGCCGGCCCCGTGGGGACATCGGCTGGCTGCATGGTGTCACATTGCGATGAGGACGGGATCTCATTCGGCATGGCGGGCGTAGAGTTGCAGGTTAGAGCGTTCCGTCGAAAGGGGAGGACTCTGGCAAATCTCACCTCCTCTCTATCTGGGTAGATACAAGGAACCGGTATATGCGAAGCGACCGACTGACCTGGTGCCCAGACCGTGATTTCATACTTCCCGTCGTTGGATAATGGGGACCGAAGAATCGCGGACAAAAGAAATCGAGTGCTAGATTGGTTGACGGCTCTATTTTTACAATGGTGCAACCGAGATCACCCTCTCAACCATGGCATGTCATCTCTCAGTCACCAGGCACCCGACCATGTAAACCTTCCCTCTCTAGCTTGAGTGATTTGAGAAAAAAACGAACTACACACGGTATAGACGTCTGGGTTTCATGCCACTCCACGTGCCCCGAATATCGCCCTCTCCAAGGTGCCTTTCCCCCCTTCATCCAAGACTAGAAACGCTTAGGCGGTGAAGCTCTTGGTGAAGCTCACGATGACGTCCTTCAACCGGGCCTCAAGCTCCTTGCTGAGAGCACCCTCCTTGTCAATGGTGGCGATCAGGTCGGCCTCGTTGGTCTTGAGGTGGGACAGGAAGTCAGCCTCCCACGTGAGGATCTTGCTGACGGGAACGGGATCGAGGTAACCGTTGACACCAGCGTAGATGAGGGGCACCATCTCGTTGACGGCCATGGGAGAGTACTGCTTCTGCTTGAGAAGCTCGGTCAACTGTAGAGGATTGTATCATCAGCCAAGTGCTCGTAGTTGGGAAATAGAATCGTCTTCAGGTATACTTACACGCTCACCACGGCTCAGGGTCTGCTTGGTAGCAGCATCCAGGTCAGAACCGAACTGGGCGAAAGCAGCAACCTCACGGTACTGGGCCAAGAAGAGCTTCAGGGAACCAGCGACCTGCTTCATGGCCTTGAGCTGGGCAGCGGAACCGACACGCGACACGGACAGACCGACGTTGATGGCTGGTCGGATACCCTTGTAGAAGAGCTCAGCCTCCAGGAAGATCTGGCCGTCGGTGATGGAAATGACGTTGGTGGGAATGTAGGCAGACACGTCACCACCCTGGGTCTCAATGATGGGCAGGGCAGTCATGGAACCACCGCCGAGCTTGTCGTTCATCTTGGCGGCACGCTCCAGCAGACGGGAGTGCAGGTAGAAGACATCACCGGGGTAGGCCTCACGTCCGGGGGGACGACGCAGCAGCAGAGACATTTGACGGTAGGCAACGGCCTGCTTGGACAGATCGTCGAAGATGACGAGAGAGTGGCGGCCGTTGTCACGGAACCACTCACCGATGGAGGCGCCGGTGAAGGGAGCGAGGTATTGCAGAGGAGCGGCCTCGGAGGCTGTGGCGGCAACGACGATGGAGTACTTCATGGCGTCATTCTCCTCGAGGGTCTTGACAAGCTGGGCCACAGTGGATCGCTTCTGACCGACGGCGACGTAGATGCAGTACAGCTTCTTGGTCTCGTCGCTGGTGTTGTTCCACCGCTTCTGGTTCAGTATGGCGTCCAGGGCGACGGCGGTCTTTCCGGTCTGACGATCGCCGATAATCAGCTCACGCTGGCCACGGCCGATGGGAACCATAGCATCGATGGACTTGAGACCGGTCTGTACGGGCTGGTTGACGGAACGACGGGGCAGGATGCCGGGGGCCTTGAGCTGGGCACGACGCTTCTCCTTGGTGTTGATGGGGCCCTTGCCGTCGATAGGGTTACCGAGGGCATCGACGACACGGCCGAGCATCTCAGGGCCGACAGGGACATCGACCTGGAGGGTGTCAGTAGGTGGGATCGAGGGATGATCCTCGTGGAGCAGCACTCACAATTTCACCGGTACGCTTGACGGTCTCACCCTCCTTGACCAGACGATCAGAACCGAAAAGCACGACACCGACCTGGCCAGCCTCGAGGTTCATGCACATGCCCTTGACGCCGGAAGCGAACCTAGATAGTGTCAGTGGCCGGTGTCGGCGACGCACAGCCAAGGTTAGAGAGAACGTACTCGACCAGCTCCTCGGCCTGGACATTGGCCATACCGTGCACACGGGCGATACCATCACTGCAAGGCGAGCTGTCAGCCACAAGATCCGCCATTGACAAACACGACGGCGATGTGCCGCTCTTCTGCCGCCGGTGCTGCGGGCTCCCTATGCATTCTCGTGTTTGTTCGGGTTGCCTCGAGGCGATTGTTCAGACGTACCCGACAGACAGAACGCGACCAGTCTCGGCGAGGTTGGACTCCTCCTGGACACCACGGATGCGCTGCTCGAGGATGGAGGAGACCTCGGTGGGGGTGGCCTTCTCGGCATAGGTGCGTGCTTGTATCGAGACGGCGGGGGCAACGGCGCGGACCTGCGGTGGGGGAAAAGAAGCATGTTAGTTTCGCGGATACTGAGGTGGTGATGTGGTGTTGTGTTGTGTTGTGTCCTGCATCATGTCTCTCTCTCCAACGGTAGCCACGCATGACGACCCCGACCCGACCGAAACCAAGCTCCAGCCCGGCAAACCGGAAAACCTCGCACACGAAGGGAGCTCCAGCAAGCCCCCGCGCGCGGGCCAAACGGCCTCATGGAGCTCAATTGAGCTCGAGGGGTCCTCGGGGATGGAGCTCGGGCGGGCTGGAGGCGGGTTTCGATGGGATTGGGGTCGGGTCGGTCGGGGGGAAAACACTTTGTGGGCGATGATGTCGTCGTCAAAGATGGACTTACGGCAGCAACTCTGCTGGTGGCAGAGATGGCACCGACGGCGCGCGTGCTCTGTCGGAGGGCGTTCCGGAACATATTAATCGGGGTCTCTATGTGCCTAGAGTAACAAGGAAAACAATTGCAATTGGCTTGCAATTGTGTGGAGAGGAGATTCGATGGCGGGAGGGTGCGTTGTTTTGGACCAAGAGGCAGAGGAGAGAGCAAAAAACTGCGCTGGCTGCTCCAGACCGGCGACGCTACCGGGCTGGCGAGAGTGGACCTCTGCCAAGCCAATCAGAAACATCAATCACCACTGCTCCGTTCCTGCCCGGGCTGCCCGTGCGGGAAATGACGGGATTAGCGCAAAGCACGGACCACCTCCGCGGTCCTCTTCAGACGACGACGACGTCGGCCTTGATGATGGCAGACACTACACCACAAGAAGGGTGAGTTTGCCCGATGTGGCGGACGCTACCTTACGATGAACCAGCTGCACGCAAGAGACGCAGCTAGCATGGCTTGGACACATCAAGACCGAACAGAGTCCGCATCAACCGCAGCCAACACCAATGATCTTCCGATAATATCCAACGTCTCATGACGCATCACCACTCGTGGCCAGCAGTGAAGGAACGGTCTTCACAGAGCTTGGTAAACTGGTTGGGCTACCTTCGTCCTTCTACTATCACAATTCTCTTCTGTATCACTTCCTTTCCAGAGTTTCATGGTCATGGTGCGTGGTTTCTTGGACCTTTCTTGCAGTCAAGCCGACGACTGGTCACCCTTCAACTCAAGTGAGCTTCGATTCTTCTCACGGTCATCATGCAAATCCAGTGACCAGCAACAGGCGGACCTGCAATAAAATACTGTGGTGTGAGGACATGAGCCCTTCCAATATAAACTCAGTTACTGTCTGCTGGCTCCGACCTTCTCCCCTCCCCATCCCCTCCATTCCGAGCCATCTCAGCATCAGAAACGCCAGACCCACTCGAACAACCCCAGCAAACACAGATCCTCCACCAGCAGCAACAGCTCGCGAAAATGTTCTCCAACATGGTCTTCACCCGGCTCCACACTAGCGGTCCCTACTACAGCGTCCCCATCGCCGGTACCTACCCCCCACAAAACATCAGGCTCCCCGTCAACGGTACCAGCTACGCCTCGATGCCTTTCTACTACCCGGCTGCTGTCCCTGTCGTTTATCCGACCGTGACTCCTCTCTACTGCCACCAGCCCAACATCTACTACCACGCCGTAAGCGAAATCTTCAGACCTGATTCACGTTCCAGCGAGTCGAGAAAAGGCTAACCACCCAATGAACGGGTAGACCGTCATGTAGCTGGTGATTGGTGGCTCCTGGGGAAGGGCAGTGGGCGAGCTTGGAGGGGAATGTTTACGACTTGGATTGGGTTCAGAGGACGCGCTAGTCTGTCGGCCTGCTCTGCCCTTGATAACGGGATACCTAAAGATAGTTCACTCTCGATTCTCAAGCCTACGACGCTTGCGCATTCTCACCATGACTAGACTGCCTCGACTAGCCACCTCTTTGGGCCGAGCTCCATCCATCATGGGCTTAGGAAGGCAGGCTACGCCTGGTTTTCACACGTGCGTTTGTCTTTTTGGCTGCTCAGGATTAATTCGCTGGCTTCACAATAATATAGCTACCCATGCTCTGACTGTCTCATCGGTCCCGTCTTCTTCGGAGAGGTTAGAACCTGCGCCCATTCACCGTGTGCCTTATCTCCAACGCGAGTGAGACGCCCAACTTGTCAGGTCCCTCACTGCCTCTACCATTCTTCATCATCTCACCTCTCCCCTCCCTTTCCCACTTACGCCCCTCCTGGTAGTGCTCAAGAATACCAAGCCCCGCGTCAAGACCTCTATCCATCCCAATCTCAGCTTGGAGACCGGAGTCTTGCAAACCAAACATCAAATTACCGTTTGTTGACGGTTGCAGACAAAGAAGTTAACAGCACAAAATCATCGTAATTGTATGCTCACTCATTGATAGATAGATAGGCCTTTGTGTGTGTCTGGGTACCGGCCACAACCCGTTCCGTCAGGCATCTTGACAAACCCTAGGGGTGAGGATTGGATTAGCAGTTTTCAGCAAAAATACTCTCTCTGTATAGAGATTCTCGCCATATAAGCCAGACTTAGAGATGTGTTGAACTTCAAAAGTCCCTTGGACTTTGTAACTATTCTAGTAGGCAAACGAGCCCCTACTCATAGTTGAAGTAGGCCCTTTAGGCCTTGGTTGTCGAGACTATTCGAAACCCTATAAAACCCAACTATTACGTTTTTGGTTACATTCAACAAGATGTCTGGCTGGCGGCTGGTTGATGGTTGATGGCCACGAGGCTGAGCCATCGAGTCTTGTTGAACAAAGCCATCGTGCAAGAACAAGCATTCTTCGACCATCTAAGATTCCCCGAGTCATCTGAGAACGAATGAGTTTCTATGGCTTGGGTGCTGGGAGTCGGTCTTCCTAAGTCGAATGAGACCCCAGCTCTCACACAGTGGGAAGATCCGAAAATGTCGAGAACTCGCCTCGAACAAGGATAGTCCTATATAAGAGAATATCCAACACCGGTCTCAAGATCAAAAAGGGAATCTAAGAATCTAGAGAACTTTTTGATTATTGTCTGAAGCATGGCAAAGGTATGACCAACAGCCGTCAGATCTATGTAGTAGGGGTTATCAGGTCTCCCTTGGGCCTACAGCCGGCCGCGACCCGCAAGCGGGCTCATCACATCTGGTCCATATCGCGTAGCCGTCAAAAAGACGACGGGGCTGATCACCAGAATCCACCACGCCATTTGTGAACTCATAAAATGAGATTCTCCCGCCCTTCCAAGTATGCCGCCTCAATGCTTGCTCAACCCTCCCCGACCATGCAACATGCCGAATGAAAATTCCAAAGACCTGACGCCTCGCCGCATTTAGTTCGTCTCAAAGCATGGGAAAAGGTGACGAGAAATATGTACAAGGTATTTCCGCCTTCGCTTGCCGCCGGGTGAACGCGACGGAAAATAGGGGAAAGACATGAGGTGATCATGCCAAGTATCTGTAGAGCGCAGAGTCTGAGCCCTCGACACGCTCGAGGTACTCGCGTGCGATGAGGTCGTCGATGCGCTTCTTGACAAGGCCGACGTCGGGCTTGAAGCGGCCGGTGAGGACGGTAATGATCTCGGTGATGAGACGATTGTGGGCAAGTTCTTTGCGCGCCCTATGATGATGGTCAGTTTCGTTCAGACACAGTAAAGAGGATTTCGAACGTACTTCATGATCCGAACAACAGCCGCGTCCACAATATGAGCGCGACTCTCGTCGTTCTTCTTTTCGGTCTCTCTGCGCTCATCTGCGTCCTCGACCTTGGAGTGAGCGCTGACAATGGGCGCCCTGATCTTGACCGTCTTGCTCACGAACGAGCTGTTGTAGGCGAACTTGTCGGTGGGCTTGATTGTCTTGTTCATAGGCTCCTTCAGCAGGACCCTCGACTTCGGAGCCAGTGTCAGAGACGCCAGGGTGCGGTTCAGCTCGGTGGTAGGGATGTTGGTCGAGGCCTGAATGTCCTCATAGCTGAGCCACTGGTCCTCGGGCAGATCGTTGAACAGCATGAGGACGACCATTCCGTGGGTGGAGACAGTGAGCTCGTACCGGCGCTCCTTGCTGAGGGGACCCGTCTCCTTGCGAAGGACCTTGGGGAAGACGCACTTGATGTCTGCGGTGCCCAGGGAGCCCTTCCAGGTGAGGACACGACCGTTGCGTTCGCTGAGGTAGTACTTGAGGAAGCTGTCCTGCAGGCGCTTGATCTCGGGGGGCCAGTTGCACTCGACCCTGGCACCATCGCTAGTCCTGGGAGCCGTGCTTTCGGCTGGCCAAGCGTTGCTTGTAAGAACGTTGATGCCGAGATCCACAGTCTTGCGGTCCACGTCGCCAAGATCACGCACGTAGTCACGATATTTTGTGGTGAGTTCGCGCGAGGTGTCCATGTCCTTGAACATGCCCTCGAATTTCTGGGTGAAGTGGCTGCCGATCTCCTGCTTCATGCGCACAATCAGCTGCTTCTCTGCCTCTTGAGACTCTGACTTGCCGTGGAGAAGACGTCGTGACAAGTGCTTCTGGTAGTAGCGCTGGAACATGTCCCTGTCCTGGAGGTAGCGGATGAGGGTGATGGCCTTGTCCAGGGTCAAATCGATCTCTCGTTCGGTCTTGCCCCGTATACCGTTCTTCATGTTATCGTCGATGAACAGAGACACGAACTCTGAGCTGCGGTTGAACATGTTGATGAAGTCCGAGAAGCTCCTCGTTAGGGCCGACTCGAGTATCTTGTCGTCGCTGAAGCACTGGTGCAAGATGTTATCGAACTTGTCCTTGAGCTGCATCACATCGTCGATCCACTTGACAGCTGCGGCGGTCTGCCGGGCCAAGCCAGTCAGTGGCTTTGCCTTGTCAGCTCCCCCCTCGTTCGGCGCATCCTCTCCATCGGGGGCTGCCTGCGGGCCGGACAGGTTGACCTCGTAGAGACCCTTCTCAATCTCCACGCCCAGCTCCACGATGCGAACGGACATGATCTTCTTCAGCTTCTCTATGCCACCTACGACTCCTGGGCGGGAAACCAGCCGGTAGAGGATGGTGAGATCCTCGAGGCGATCGTTGTCCATCATGGACCGCAGACCACTGTTCTCCTGCGCCAAGAACTTGTCAAGCTGCTTCGAGATGAGCTCGTCCTCCACCACAGCGATGATCTTGGCCTGGCTCAGCTTGGAAACGGTGGTCTGACAACGGTCCATCTCGTCCTCCAGACGGCGATCCGTGTGGCGTAGCCAGGCACTGGTGTCTCCCTCGACCATCAGCTGCTGGGCATCGAGCGCGTAGAACCGTCGGCTATTCTCGATGAAGGCGGGCTCGAAGGTGGTGAGATACAGACGGTCGTCATCCGAGAGATCGTCGGTCTCGGCCAGCGACTCGTACATGGTAAGCACCCTCTTGATCAAGTTACGATCGATGATCTCGCCCTTGCGCTCCATGTTGATCAGATCGAGAACGACAGCGTTGATAACGTTGGTGAGCGGGCCCTCGATGCGGGGAAACTCGCGGCGCAAGATGTGATCTCTGTACAGGCCGAGAACGGTCATGTAGATGGGTGGACGCTCGTCGCTGGGGTTGCCTCGATCCAGGTACATCAGAATGTCGGTGATCATACCCATAGCGGTGATATGACGCTCCCACGAATCTCGCAGGCCCTTGAGGAACTTCTCACCCAACTCTCGTCGCTCGTTGCTGGTTGTACCGGGCAGGTCGCCCATGGCAAGGCTGACCAGGTTGCTGCCCGAGGCCAACTCGAAGATGGGCGGGATGACCTTCTCGTCGAACCACTGTCTCTCGAATCCGTCAACCTTGGCGTACAGCTCAAGTCCACGTTTTCTTATCACGATCTTGTACGAAGCACGGTAAAGCTGCTCGAAGGAGAGCCTGCCCGAGTCGCGGTTGTGGATGTCGGCGAGGGCCTCGCTGAGCATGGCCCAGCAGGCCTCAAACTCCTGGTCCTGTGTGAGGGCGCCATTGAAGCGGGCTCGGCCGATGGGCTGTGCGTCCGACATGTTAGCCATTTATGGGTTGAGGAGGAAGGAGATGATGGTATGGATACCGCTGCCGTAAGGGCGTATTCCAGGGACGGATGGGAGGAAGCATGGTGTCTTCAAGCCAGCAGCAAAAGAGTGATCTGTGGTGAAGTGTGAAGCATCTTGTGAAGCTTGATGAGACATCAAGCACTGGGCTGCCTGACAAGATAGAGAGATGATGTGTGTGTGGATGGAAGGGGGGGGGTGTTGGTACCTTCCGAGGAGGCCTGATCTTTCCGGGAGGCCTATTCATCATCACTCGTATGCCACCGTGAGGAGGCAGGAAAGAGGCTGGCAGGAGGATGGATCAGGAAAGACAAGCCCCAGCAGCCATAAGTTGGAAGCCTCCAGAGGTTCCAGAGGTGGAATGTTGCCTGCTTGTTTGTGGTTGTGCAGATTCAAGGGTGGTTTTGATGCCGGATGTGCTCCGGATGCTGGTGAAGGAGAAAGTAAAAGTAGAAGTGCAGATCTAGAATCTATCTGTGCTCAAGGATGGGCCAGCTGGAATCAAATGGGAAGGTCTTCCACAACGAAGGGAAGCTTTTCATCTCATGGTAACAAAAGAAATTGGAAGGCTTGCGAGAAACAGTAACTGTTGAATGGACCCTGGACGTTGCCTCCGCCGCTGTCTCCGTAGTGCCAGAACCGTCTCGACGCGCGCGTCCAACTACAAAGTACCTGTACTAAGTCATAACCCCCCGCGGTCCCGTGAGGAGCCTCCTTCATTGGCTAAATACCACAGTAGACCCCTGTGTCGGTCTTACGATTCTCCTCCTTTCCGCGATTTGCCGGCCGAGGATATTGTCCTCAGGGGTCTGGACGAGTATCCTCGCAACGTCACGTCATCGCAAGAATTTGGAGCATGCGGAAACGCTTCTGAAGATCCGCATCGTGGTGGCACCGTCTTCTACGCTCCTTGTACTACCAGCAGCCTCAACACACAACATGTCCTCGAGAAGTCTCTCCTCTGGTCTCCGGATATTCGCTGCCCTTGCAAGGACGCCCTCATCACAGGTGCGCTCCGTGACAAGTGCCTCGAGGTGGCTCGCAGCCGGGAAGCCAACGTCGTGCCCGTGCCCGTGCCCGCACCCTTCTTCGACACCACACTGGGCACCACGGACATCGATACGACCCCCGTCCTTAGCCACCATACGCCATACGCACTCAACAGCCCCCTCTACAGACACACCGAGACCGCCAAACACCCCCAAGCAGTCCTCGTACGAACTCACCTTCACTTGCGTCCCCTGCGGCGGCCGCTCCGCCCACACCATCAGCAAACAAGGCTACCACCACGGCTCCATCTTGATCACCTGCCCGTCATGCCGAAACCGCCATGTCATCTCGGACCACCTCAACATCTTCGGCAACAGAAAGATCACAGTCGAAGAGCTCATGAAGGAACGTGGCCAACTCGTAAAGAGAGGGACCCTGGGCGAGGACGGGGACTTGGAGTTTTGGGAAGATGGCACTACAACAGTGAGGGCTGAGAGACAAGGCGAGGGCGAGGGTCAGGATCCAAAGCCTCCTACCAAGAAAGAAGGAGAAGGCGCGCAGGCCGCTGAGGGACACGTTCCGGGCTCCTCGTTCGGAAAGGCATGAAGACACGGCGGCGGGATCGACAAGCAAGGCATTTATTTCCCGGCGTTTTTGGAAGCGGAATACCCTCAAAAAATCCAACATGTGTTTGATAGGAATCGAGAGAACAACATTCTCAACTCAAAAGACAACGGATCTGTGCAGAGGAGCAAGTCTGTTGTCCAGTTCCACTTCCCACTATGTGCGACACTACACAATGTTATTTTGTGGCTTAATGAAGAGCTTGCAGCTGAATGAAATCAACCTTGTTTGGCGGGAGGTCGCCGGTTCGAGTCCAAATCAGACAAAAATTGGGCGGCCTTTTCCGGGCGCTTCCAGCAGCAGCACCGAGGCAAGCAGGTTAGGCACAATAAGCACTCTTGCTGAAGTATGCCGGTTTGAGCACAGGTCCAGTCACATGTTTTCCAGAGACTCCCGGAAGCTGGGTCCATGAATGGCATATAGGTGCTAAACAACAACAATGGAGTGCTAGTTGTTGGAGGGTACATGTTCGAATCCAGGATGGGCAAAAGCAAGAATGCCTTTTTGGGAGGGCGGGCCGGAAACAGTTGAAAAGCCACAGCCAGCTCTAGCATGCTCAAATGTGCAAACCTTTGTCTAGCTTGGTACTCTATTAAACATGGACTCGACAAGACCTGTTGGCATCTAGGCTGATACACCCGATGATAACACCTATTGCATCTGCCTGTTTGTAGTCCACCTAAAGCTTTTTTGGTATTGGTGATCTATGCTGTTTAATTACTGTGAAATACTCCTTTTGCCCGTCCAACACCCCAACGCCTCCAAGGTGACTTGATCACCAACCCCTCCTCTGATTCCGATGCTCCCCGACCCTCTCCTTCCTCCTCCCCTTCTTCCGGTCCATCTTCCTGCGCTTGTCCCTCTCATACCTCTCCGGCGCCGTCACCGCCTCGACCTTCCTCTTGCTATTCCTCGCCATCCTGCGCTCCCGCATTTCCTCACCCACCGCCAACAGTTGCTTCGTGTACACCTCGGTGCCCAGCTTCTTCTGCAGCTCATCCATGATTTGCTGCGCCTTGGTCTTGAGCGTCTCGTAACGGTTCTTGAAGAGCTCGTCCGTCGAGAACGGTGCCGGGATGGATGCATCTGTTAGGTTGCGGAGGGGGCGTAGGATCTTGCGCGCCGAGAGGGTGAGAGTCTCGGGGGAGGAGTGGCTGGTGAGGTGCTCGAGGGCTCCGACGGCTGCGACCTTGGAGACAAGCACGGGTGCGCGCGGGGGCACTTCGCGGCGGATGATGGCAGCGAGGCGGGAGAAGATGTAGCGCATCGTCATGGTGCCACGTGGTTCCTCTGCGACGTCTTCGTCGAGTTGAAAGAAATCATCCTCGCCATCTTCTTCCTCTTCGTCAGAAGACTCCATAACGTCCTCCTCGGTGGTGGTGTTCAAAAAGCGAGACAAGAACACCAAGATTTGGACGCTCTCCTGTGCCAGTGCTTCGTCGACCTCAAGGTCACGGAGGGTACCAAGTAGTAGTCGAATAATTTGTGCAATCTGATCCTGCTCCAGCTTCTGGCCGTGAGAGCCAGCGACCGTTTGTCCCTTCCCTGTCGCAGCAGCGTTGCTGGCAAAGTCGGTCAGGTACCGCGACAGCAACTTGACAGCGTTGAGCTTGACGACCGGACGCTCGTTTGACATGCAGCTGAAGCAATTTGTCCACAACTCCGTAGTGTCCTTTGACAACAACCTCGCCGGATGCTTGTCCACCAAGATATGTACGAGGTTGAGCGCCGTGTTGACAAGTTCCCAGTCAGCTTCGTCTTCGTCCTCAAGCACGCTCGTGATCTTGTTAATGAGCAGCTTGACATCCTTCCTATCTTTCTCAATTGGCTCCCTGGCCTCAAAGTAGAACCCAAAGATTTGGAACGCCAGCTTCAACACCGCCAGGTTACCATCCTGATCAACCCACGACCTCAACTTAGCGAGGAACTCATGTAGCCTGTCCTTATCCGCCCGGCGGAAGATCTGCTTGATCAATTCTCCTGCAGCAAGCCGACACCGCTCACTGTCTTCGTTGCCCAAGAGCAGCACCAGAGGGAAGAAGCACGTGGCAGCAATCTCCTTGACGAAGTCATCCGCGGACTTCATCAAAAGCAGGTGCACAATCTCCATAACTGACAGCCGACCGCCCTCGCGGGGGTATTTGAGATTGGCAAGGATGAACTCGATCTGCTTGGCCCACCTGCTCTTCTTCTGGGGGTACTCGCGCAGAAACTGGAAGAAGGCGCCCCGGGCCAGGTCGCGCGTGTCCTTGTCGTCGTTGGTGATCATCACGGTGCCGACGTAGTCAAGGGTGTCATAGACTACAGCTGTCTCGATCTTGCGATCCAGGACTGATCGAAGGAAGTTGAACGTGACGTGCCGGTAGAGTGGCTCGGTGAGATCGTCCTTGAGCTTGCCGAGGAGTGTGTCGATGGCAGCATCTTTGATCGCGATCTCGCGGCGGTCTCGGAGAATGACAGCCAGGAGCTTGAGGGCAGTCTGAGACAAGTCGGTGGTCGTGGACAGCGACTGAACGATGCATTTGGTGGCGTCTTTCGAGGCAACCTTGTACAAGTCATTTAGCTCGTTAGTTTTTGATGGCACCCGGACCAAGACGGTGAGTAGCTTGAACGCCGCAATCTTGAGCTCTTCTTCGCCAGCGACAATGGCGTCACCAAGGATCGGCAAGAAGCCACTGATGTTGCTTGCAGTCCGGAGACTCTCATGCTTCCTCAGCACAGACCGAAGAATGTCAATGGCAAATCGCATAAGCTTGTACGTGTGCTTGCTTGCCGCACCGCGGTCTTCCCTCTTGGCCCCCTTTTGTACCAAGTACCTCCTCAACCTTGGGTCGATCCTGGCCTCAGCCTGGGGCTTTCTACTCTTGTAGACCTCCTGCACAACTTCGTAGCAGAAGATCAGACTGTCTCTGCTTTCGGCCGCAGGGTTCTTCTGCAGGCCAGAGGCAATCCTGTTGAGCAACTCGTCGATCTTGCGGACCATGCGAAGGTCCAGCTTCTCGAGCAGGAGTGCTTGCAAAGGCTTGACGAGTTCCACAAGCTGGGTGATCGAGGCAGTCGAGGCGATGAGCTCCATGCTGTCCTGGCTCTTGCTGCTCTTCACTTCCTTCATCTTGCTAACATAGCCCTCGGCATCCTTTTCTTGGCCGCTCACGCCAAAAACGTCGTCCATGATGACAGCCACCATGGACTCCAGGCAATAGTCGAGATCGCCTTGCTCGAACTCAGGTATCACAGCCAGCAAGAGAGTATGCATGGTGTACGACAACACATGCAGCTGCGTTCCTGACTTCAAAGCACCACGCAGTTCCTTGAGGATGAACCCGAAAGATGGTGCGCCCAAGATACACGCGATCTTGGCCAGCGTGCTCCGTGACATTTCTCGGGATTCCCAAGACTTGCTCCTCAGGATGTGGCAGATGTCCGTGAGGACACTGGGAAGTTGCTGACTGAGCAGATGATCGGGCAGCAGTCGCAGGAGCTTAACGAGAATGACAGCAACCGGCACACGTGCACTGACAGTCTCCTCGTTCTTGTCATGTAGGTGTTCCAGCAAAGGGGGCGTGAAGCTGGCGGTGAATTCGTCGGCCATCTTGTCTTGGGCTGGCAGCGTCCGAGCAAGGCGGCGCTTAGACACGGTTTTGGAGTTCGCAGCGTCGTCCATTTCCATGGCAGTGTCGTTCTTGCTCTCAACAGCTGAAACAAGCGACTCAACAGTCTTGTCCAGCAACCGAATGACTTGCTTGTGTAGCTCAGCCTTGGACTGAAGGTAAGAGATGTACCGTCGCAGTACTGCCCTGTACGAAGACCACTCGAGTGATCCAGCAAGACTGGCGATTGTAGCGGCGGCTTGCGCACCTAGTCCATGGTCATCGCCACCAGCACGGCCCCAGATGAAGTGCTCCAGCAGTGGGAGGAAAATATGGGCGACATTCTTGCTGCTGAATTCGTTGCGTTCGTTGGCTGCGACGAGTACTTGGACGGCCTGGAGTTGTTTCGAAATCGAGGGCGTGAGAATGTTGCTGAAGAAGGCCTTGTTGGAGTCTTCCTCGTCAGACGGCACCAGTATAGACAGATCGCTCACAGGCGCCCAGTCACTCAACTTGGAGATGAGATGGCCGAGCAGTCTAATCGTCTCCCGTCGGACAGTCTCCGAGGGCTCCCGGACTCCAGCCTGTATAGCTGGCATGATGACTTCACCCACGATTTCCACGTACGTACTCTGTGCCTCAGTACCCCAGGCCTCAGCAGCGGCATCAATGAACTTGCACATCCCATCCACTGAGTTGGAGCACAAGATGCCAAATTCCTCATCTTGGCTCAGGTAGAAGACAAAGCTGTGCAGCAGTGGCATCCATTGATCAATCGTCAACGGAACCGATCTTCGCGCCACGGCATTGAATGCAGCGAGACGGCGATCGTAGTCCGGCTCGTCCAGCCTCTCCTCGATATAGGCATTGAGGTCCGCACATATTCGAGCCACCTCCTCAACCGCCGGGTCACGTGTGGCGAAGGCCAGCAGCACCTTCGACAGTGACTCTCTGTTCCGCTTGTCCTTAAAGAAACTGAACAGCGAAGCCAAAGTCTTATAGACACTTTGCTTGAGGGTAGGGTCATTGTGGATGTCGTCAGCAGTGATGTAGTACTCCAACACGAGAAGTAGCGATCCCTTGACCTTGGGGCTCACGCGGCGAGCGGGCTGATTGAGGAGGTGCGTCGAGATGTCGACCAAGTTGCGTGCGTTACGCGAGCCATCCACAACAGAAGAGAGGTCAACCACAGTATCGATGCAGGCCTCCAGCACTCGGTTGTCAATGTCATTGCGAGTTTGCAAGAACGCGCTAATCTCACTGAGGATCTTGTCTGCGTTGGGATCAAGCAACTCCGCCTTGACAAGGCCATCGAACTCGGATCCACTCTCGGGCGCTTGAGCGAGTTTGACGAGATTCTGGATGATGCCCAGGGCGAAGATCTTGACTTCGGTCTTGCTCTTCTCGAAGCCTATGCAGTCTGCGATCTTGGGCAGCACATCCGCATTGATGGCAAGGATAGTCGCAGTTCGCGGCAGCAGAGACCAGGCCTCAAGCAGTCTCCAAGTCCATGAAATCCCCTGCGCCATCTCCTCCGGCGGCATGTTGATGACAGGAGTAACGATCTCGGCAACGATCGACTCTTGGTAGGGGGCCCAGTCAAAGCTCTGATTGTTTCGGATCAGAGCGCAGATAGACTTGAGGGATGTTGTTCTGGCCACCTTGTAAAGCGATGTGTTGCTTGTCTTGTCATCGTCAACGCTGGTGTCATCCTCTTCCTCGTCTTTCTGTTCTGCTTGACGGAGGTTGCGAGACGCCGAGAACAGACAGTAAAGAACAGCATTGACCAGTGGATCCATATATCTCTCGACGCTCGTCCCAAGTTCGTTGATGATCGACTGGACCATGTTGAGAAAACCAACCTGCTTGCGGGGAGTAATCTTTTCTTCTTGAAATAAGCTCTCCTTCAGACCTGATGCATCCACGATGCGCATGCCTTGGAGTTTACCAAGCGCGATGTCAAGGAAGCCTCCAATGTCTTGGACCGACAGGTTCCTGATGATTGCAAGCCTGGTGGCGTGAAGACCGTTCCGGCCGCTAGCAGCACCCTTCTTGGACGTTGCTCTGCCGTACAGCACGCGCAACAATACCGGCATCAGTTCCGCTCGGTGTTGCGGCTGTATCACGTTTTCGCCTTGGAGGAACACTGTCAACTCGTTCTTGAATCGAGACTCGTCAAGAAGATACTCCAGGTGCTCTCTGTAAGGCTTGACAGCCTCTTGTTTCCACGTGAAGACGGCCTTCAAGGCAAGCTTTTGGACCTCGATGTCACGATTTGCCAGGAGACTGAGAAGTGTCTCATAGACCTCCTGAGTCCTGTAGAGCACTCTAGGGTTGCCAAAATGGGCGAAGACTCCAATCAGGGCTTTCTTGTCCGGCAATGACCAAAAGTCGTCTTCGGGAAGTACTGACTCCTCCTCTTCATCGGAGGAAGCACTATGAGCCTCGTCCAACGACAGAAGAAACGGAACAATCTTCCTCGAGCGCTTTTCTGCCAGAGCTGGCGCTGCTGAAAGGACTTTGAGTGATTTGCCTCTGGCATTGGGGACGTGTTCAGGAGCGGCATCTTGCTGCTGCCGCTCGAACCATTTCAGGAGGACGTTGGAGGGCTCTTCAAGAGCCTCACTGGTTGAATGAGCCTGCTCCTGTAATTGTGAATAGTTGATACAGGCGAAGCCAGAGCCCGCGTAGCCTTTGCTCTCGTGAGAAGGCAATTGAGGCGGTGTCCACCGAGGCGAAGGGATCTGGAGCCACTCGAAAGCACGATTGAAGATGATTTCGCCAGCGGCTTTCACCTCAGAAACCTGTTTCAGAGCCTCCACGGCCTCATCCCAGACGGGCGCCAATGGAATGGTCAACATACCAAAGAGGTAGGCTGGCACCGCTTGACGCAACCAAGATTTCTCATCTAAATGCGCGTAGGACTGCGCGAGCCGGCGCAGGTGGACTGCGATGGCACGAGGGCTTTGGTGGTCCAGTGGAAGCTGCTCGACCATGATCATAGTGGACAGGCACGAATCCTGATCAGGCGTGAGCGATAAGATCTCGAACATCCGCAGCGATGCCATTCGAAGCGGTCGAGATGAACTGGCAAGGTTGTTGGTGAGCGACAAAATGAATGGATCGTCTTCAGACACTGGGCTTTCGCTACCCCTGTCCTTCTTGTGCCTCGCCATCTCTTTCTCGTAGTCCAGCAGAGCTTCAAGGAAGGCTATGCTGCTGGAAAATCTCGGTGCGGCAGCTTTGAGCAGCGGGCTCAGTGAGTCGTCCACAGTACCGGATGCTTTGCTCATCTTCAGGTAAGCCAGGAATCCTTGGGTGACGATGAATCGAGTTTCCTCGGTGTCAAGCGAGGAAGACGGTCGTAACGCGAGTTTCAGCTTCTTAAGCAGCAACTCGGCTATCCTGGCGCTGGTGGACGGATGCACGTTGGTCGACTCGAGTACTCGAAGGAGCGCAGAGTATTTCGGCAAGCACCTGTCCCTCCAGACATCTGGATTCTTGCCATGTGAGCCTTGCTCAGGGAACGGAGTGTTTCCTAACTCCTCGAACTTGTTGACTATCTGATCCTGCCATGACTGTGGCAGTGAACAACCGTCCTTGTCACCTGCTCGGGGTAATGCACCACACTCGACCAATCTTGGAAGCAGCACACACAAAAGGTCTTCATTCGAGTCTCCCGACCAGTGCGCGGTGATGAACTTCTGGAATGGCTTTTGAAACAAGCTGCGGAATCTCGCTCCGTTCAACTCCGCAAGATAGGCACAGAATGGTATGTACCATCTCATGAATGGCTCCCCAGTCATGGTCTTGTTGAAGTCGTTGAGGGACGGAATGAGCGCGTCCATCGGCGCTTGGCTCCAGCAGATGGCTGCGTGGGCCACCACATTCTCCCATATTATGGGACTGGCAACCCTGGAGATCTTTTGGCCACCCTTGGAGAGCGCGTCTAGAGTCTTGACGAGGATCTTGATGAAGGATGTCCAGTAACGTATCCTGGAGCCGTCGCGGACACCCGCCATGATCCCAAACAATCGAGGGAACAGAGCCAGGCGGTATGGATTCTCCTGGGTCGTCGTGTCTTCGATCGCCTTGGACGTGAAGTCGATTATGGAATCAACGAGAGGCGTAAAAGAGTCAGCGGTCGAGTGGTGAATGATGTTCGTCAGAACACCGCAACAGACGTCGGTCCAAAACGCTGAGTTGCCCGCCTCCATTTCCTCCGGAGGGACAGCTCTGAGGAGCGTTTCAAAAATACAGTTCGCAGTCGAGTGTAAGGTAGATCCCGCGCTCTTCATGGCCTCGGAGAACATCGTCATGACGCCTTCCCGGTACATCTCAAACTGCTTGGTCTGGAGCGCTGGCTCTAGCTCGTAGTCAGCCACGTCGTCCCCAGCATCTTTGTTCTTCCTCGCCAATGTCCTGGCCAAGTCCTTCATATCATCTCTGACGTATTCGATGATCCGGGGGAGTGCGATCTCGCGGTGAGACGGTGAGGCGGCCTTCTTGATCAAGAAGCTCATGGCCTCCGCAGCGAACCTGTTGATGTGGACCGGATGCTTCGTCTTCCCTAGTATTCCTGACAACATGTCGTATGTAGGGCGCAAGTCGGGAACGATCAACCTTGACAGATATTTGAACAGCCATGCCAGTGCTCCGAATGTCCACTCAATCACATCCGCGCCTTGCGACCTGCTAGCGATGGCGACCAGTAGTTCCAGACTCTTCTGGTAGTATTTCTCGAATCTGGAACCGAGATCGTGCGAAAAGGCTGTCAAAAGGTCCAACAGCGGTTCAAGCGCCTCCTTCTCGTGCGCGCTGATGTATGTGGCTAGGATGTCGAAGATCTTGTCCTGGTGATGGAGGATCTGCGGCAGGGTCTCGCAGAGGGGGTAGACCTCCCGCTTGAAATTGGTGAAGGGCTTCGAGATGTTGAGGTCGGCCCATTTTGAGATGCCGTTCCGGAAGTAGGAGGTGGTGACGGAAAGGTCTTCATCGTCGAGGTCGTGCCGGCGCACTTTGCGCAAAGGGTCGAGGGAGTTGAGCTTGGAGATCTTGGTGGAAAAGGACTCCCATCGGTGATTCTTTTGGTGTGGTGTTGTGTTCTTGTGTTTCCGGACCTTTGCGATCCTGCCGGATGTGACGGCGCCCGGCATATTGGCTGTGTTGAGGTGGTGGTGGAGAGGGCACCTCGAGTCTGATGATGGATGGGAATTCGGTTGTGAAGCGACGAGAAGGCTTGACATACATTGAATCGCCTTTGGTCTGGGAATTTTTTTGGCAGGGATCCAGGGTGGGGCAGCCGAGATGGCGCTAAGATAACCTTGATAAGAGCTCGGCTGGCTGCAGTTCCACTGCATATAACCACGCCCGGCGCAACTTCAAATTCTCCTGATCAAGATACCTGCTTTTCTCTTCAGCACTGCAAACAGAGTTGCTCGACGACATCTCTTCACAGTACCCCCTTAAATGATCGCATGGCATGGTATATACCTTCTCTCCAACTTCAGGTTCTTCGATCATCCTTCTTCCGACTCATTGCTCTGCAGCAATCCTCCTTCGACACCCTTGTTTCCGCGCCTCGACTTTGGATTACAGGCTAAGCCTCTCTTAACCCCCAGCGAAAGTTTCGACTTTGGAAACAATCCCTCTCCCACTCTAGGCTGTGGAATTATTGCCTCTCGACTTTGGGTACTGGGTGGACCTTTCCTCGACCACCCACTTCAGGATAATCCTCCTCTCGACTTTGGACTGTGGAGTCATCTGACTGTTGTCCCCTTCTTCCTCCTGGGTGCCCTGAAAGAAGCTCAGAATGGCCGCTCCAAAGATGTGAGTCCCCCCCGCCCTCCTTCCTTGTCTTAGACCCGCCTATGTGCATCTCCTTATGCAATCTGATATACCGTTCCCGTCTCCTCCATCTGTGCTGGATCTAATACATGATGTCTTGCAACAGTTTTGTCGTTGGCGGCATCAACGGCCAACTTGAATCCTTCTTCAGCAAGCTTTCGACCCTCCACACGAAGAACAACTGGTCCTTTGCGATCGTTGTGGGCAATCTGTTTGCCGCAGAGGATGACGACTCCGTCACCGACCTCCTCTCGGGAAAGATCGAAGTCCCCGTTACCACCTACTTCACCGTCGGCACCTATGCCCTGCCCGCCCGAATTGTCGACAAGATTACCAGCGAGGAAGGCGAGATCTGCCCCAACCTACACTACCTGAATAAGCGCAGCATTACCAAGACCTCAGAGGGCGTACGCATCGTGACTCTCAGCGGCGTACTGGACCCTGAAATCTTGGGTGGTCAGTCTAAGGAGCAGCACCTCCCCTTCCACACGGCCGACGATGCCAAAGCCCTACGTGGTGCCAACTCGGCCGACATCCTCCTCACCACCATGTGGCCCTCCCTAATCTGGAACGGATCCCGCCAGACACTCTCCTTCGATCCCAAAGCTGTGGTTACAAGCGATGCTATCGCAGACCTCTGCGCCACCCTCAGGCCGCGCTACCACTTCTGTCCCTCACCCGACGCTTTCGCCTTTGAGCGAGACCCCTTCTTCCACCCACCTGCCGACCCCTCATCGGACCCCGACGTTACACGGTTTATCTCTCTGGCACCCTTCGGCAACACGCAGAAGGCCAAGGCCATGTACGCCTTCTCGCTTGCGTCCCCTGGCCCCCTACCCTCGGGCAGCACCGTCTCGCCCTTCCTCGGCCGATCCGACCTGTCCAAGAAGCGTTCCGCCCCGTCGGATGAGGGGTTCTCTCGCTTCGGCAACGGTCACCACGATGATGACCGTCAGCACCGCCGGCGCCGGGGCAACAGAGGCCAGCGACTGCCTCCCCCGGGTCCGGACAAGTGCTTCTTCTGTCTGGCTAGCGAGAATGCGGAGAATCACATGGTATGCTCCATTGGCGATGACACGTACCTTGCTACTGCCAAGGGCCCTCTAACCACTTCTACCACGTTCGCCAAGTACGGTCTGGACTGCCCAGCCCACATGATTATCACTCCTCAGGAGCACGTGTCCTCCATCAGCGGTGCCCTCATGGGCCAGGAGGCGGCTGATCGAACCTTGAAGGAGATGACTCGTTTCCGCGAGGCTCTACAGGCTACGGTGTCCAAGATGTCGAAGCTCAAACTGGGTGCTGTCACCTGGGAGATCAACCGGGGTGCCGGCATTCACGTGCACTGGCAGTTCATGCCCGTGCCTGCTGACCTGGTCGCCAAGGGTCTGGTGGAAGTTGCGTTCAAGGTCGAAGCGGAGAACCTGAAGCTTCCCGGTCTGGAGGTGAAGGACTTCGGTCTTGCCGATGAGGTGCCTGGCGACTACGTTAGAGTCTGGATCTGGTACGAGGATGACGGAGATGATGACGATGGAGGCAAGATCGTGAACAAGTGCCTGCTGATGCGCTTCGACGAGAATGTCAAGCGCTTCGACCTGCAGTACCCTCGCAAGGTCATGGCGAAGCTTCTGGGTTTGGAGAAGCGTACTATCTGGCAGGAGTGCACCCAGACGAGCGAGGAGGAGACGAACGACACCACAAAATTCCGTCAGGAGGTGTTCCAGCCGTGGGATTTCACGTTGATGGGCTAGGAGCCCTCGCGTCCCGCCCCGGAGGCGCTCCCGGAGGCGCTCCCGGAGAACCAGGATGTCGACATGAGCGACCGACCGGCGCCTTCCGCTCCGGTCGAGGAGTTTGTCCCGGTTGAGAAGGAGCACCCGAAGAGCGACCCGCCCGCTCCCATCTCTCGTGATCGTGAGCGCTCGGTCGGTCCTGTCGACAGCCCTGGAGACACCGTGCACTCTGTGCACGGCTTCAAGCGGCGTCTTCGTCGCTATTCTATTCCGATGTGATGTGATTACCCATTTGCATGGGAGGAAATTGCATTTTTTTGGCCCGGTATGCATAATCTTGGCGTTGGAAGATACCCCTGAGTTTTGGCGGCTAGACAAATAGCCATAGAATCATGAATTAAAAACCAGTCCATAGACCTTTAAAGTCCACTGACGTGCCTCTACCATTGGTGCATCTCCTCTGGACAGCCTCCCGTGGTATAATCGGTATTTCATCCCCTGGGATATCTTTTTGTGGGATATCCGTTGTTCTTTGAATCAACTCAATCGACCTCTTCCTTGTCCCCGGTTGTATCTCGTTGGGTAGGTAAATTATCTCACGTATCACTTGCTTACCTATGTTCCCCGCGAGAGCCCTCAGGCTCGGAATCCAAGTATTCTCACCCCAATGCAGAGGGTATTGTGATTATTAGTAATATGCACAATCCTCCTCGCGGCATCTGGGTCGAACCTGTTGCGGGTGTGTGCCCATGCTATGGTAGTGTGAGGGTTGGGGGGGGGGGTTCTCTTTCAGTGTCCGTGGCAAGCAGCATCCCGGAGGAGGGAACTTGCGAGGGAACCAGGTGCTTCCGGTCTGTGGTACGTCTCTTGGGCGGTGGCGACTCGATCATCCTTACCTAGCATGTCTCGCATGTGGTGCTCCAAAGGTGGAGATAACTTGCAAGAGATTCTCGTTTGTCTTGAGGCTCATGACAGCCCGAGATGATCTTAGCACACGACCTCTCCGTCACGGCGTTTGGGCGGCTAGTGGTACACCTAGTCTCCTTGGTCTTCAGGACAAATGCGAAAGTACCTACCTATATGATGAAGAGAACTACAAGATAACCCGAAAGGAGGGAGAGGGGGGGCGTTCCAGAACTCTGATGGACAGACGAGTCCATGCCACCCCCTCCCTTTTTTAAAAAAACAAAACAAAAAAAAAACAGGATGATCGTACAAAAGCATCCCTGACCATCCTCAGCATCACCCAAGCCCGTGCTGGCCTCATTGAACGTTATATAAACCCCTCCAGCCCACATACTCTCCCACCTGTCCCGGAAGCTCCCTTCCAACTGGCACGCACCTCCCCGCTCGCCACCTGAAGATAGATCCTCCAGTCCCCGGGCACATCCCAAGCTCCCAAGCGCCCCGGGCACAGGAACGCAAAACCCGTCATCCGGCCCGACCGGACCCTCAACTCCTAGAGACATCCCCCGACAATACCTACCAACTCCGGCAAGGTGCCGAAGGAGTACGCCTCGGGTGCCACGCGGTCCAGGGTCTAGGACATGTCTTTCCGTGATGTCTGGGCATTGTGCATTCTTCGGGATGGTATAGAGAGGAAAAAGGTGAGGGAAGGGAAAAAGGGGGAAGGGGGGGGGGGATTATACACAACACACTTGTACAACGGCAACAAAGAAACGGAAGTATATATGCGTACCTGTTGGCTCGGTCAGGTTCTCGATATCGTGCCGACTGCTGCTTGTGCTCGCTGATCCGATCCGGGGTGCTGGACAATCGCGTCGGACAAGCAAACGAAAAAACAACCATTGTAGAAGTCAAGGAACACATGGTGGGATTCAGTATTACCAATGCTGAGCTGGCACAGAAAGGCACGCAAGCCCACGAGGCCAGTGCAAATACCCAGCCGGGACGATGTGACCTGCCATGTCACCGGTATCACAGAACCAGAGCTTGATTGATTTTTTTTTTCTTTCATTTATTGGTTTTCAATATCCTTTCCCCCGATCCCATTCGTTACGTACAGGACGCAAGCAAGCCAGGAAGGTCTCGTCCCTTTACACGGAGAATTAGAAAAGATAGGAATCAGACGAGCTTAGTACTCCATCTGTTCCAAGCCGCTGCCCACCAACTCCCTCCTTTTCAGAAAGAAGTATAGTAGGAGCTTGCATACAGCAGCAAGCAGCAGCAATGTGCAGTAGCAGCAGTAAATAGATCGCTGGCATGATAGGATTAGGAAACATGAGCTTCCTACTTCTTGCATCCTCACGCTGCAAGTGAGAGACGCTTCAAGCCTTCAACAGGCTTTCCCCAGTGCAATCTATTTTCCGAACACCCGTGCAGTCTTCTCTTCGTCTGTCCGTTTCCGGGTCCCATTCCGCTGTGTCCATGAAACTGGTGTAATCACACTGAAGGGTATCAAACATCACGTCACTCAGACGAGACTCCCATGCCCGAGTGGCTCAAATGGGATGACAAGGAAACTTGTTGGTTGTGATGGTCAAGTGTTGACACTGAATACAAGGAAAACTTCGGTTCCGCCGGTAGGTGACGAACCGGGGATGTGGTTGAATGATTTCAAGGAGCGCTGTCTCAAAAGACATACGCCCAAGTCGTAAGTCTGCAGAGGCGACACCGAAAGGATCCGCCGGTGACGAGGCGGATCGTCGCCAAAGAATTTAAAAGGCATGAAAATCGTGTCATGAGCAAGGCCTTCGGGTGAAATTCGATGCCTGGGAAAATGTACAGAGGAAATGTAGTTGGTTGCGTGAGGTACGATGACCACATGCAAGGAGCCACTTTAGGCATCGGATCCAGAAAGCACCAGTAAAATGCCACAGGTTGATGCGATGCGATTCTATGCCAATGCATCTGATGCCGAAAAGAATGAAACCTTGGATTCCTCGGGCAGTAGCAGATGAATCGCGACGACTGATCGCACCAAAGAGCTGTCAAGTCCGCGAGGTGAGCTCTGGATATAGTAATTAAAGATGTAGCGTTGAAAAAGCGGCGGCGAGCATGGCCAACGTGATTTGAGTGGTTGCTTGGATGACCGGGTGTACATCCATAGCGGGTATAATGGTGAAAGCCTGGCTGGCGACAAGATTCCGGTCGCTGATGTCTCAACGGAGACACCCAGGCTTGAAAAAGTGATTAGACAAATTCTGGCCAGCGGCACAGGAAAGGAATGTCAGTCACTTCAATACGAAGCCATCCGCCTAGCATGGCCTCTCTCCTGGCCGAAACTGGGCGATTCACCAAGGTGCATGGGGGACTCGTCAAAACTGCTGCGATAGGAGGCTGAGGGTGACTCGCAACCCACCACGGTCTTTTGGCCAAAGGCATAAGTCTGGGCGCGGCCCAAGGTCTTGCGATTTTGGCGGAGACGGTCCATTTCCTTCTCACAAGTGGTCGCGTGCTCGGCAGCATCCATCTCCACGTATGCCTGGGGGTAGCATCGCTCACGATGCTCAGAGAAGAAACTGCTGTAGCCACCATCCAGGATGTACACCTCGGGATAGGTCAACCGGGGATAACATTCAGCATTGTAAATGCGGTCCTCGGATCGAATGTGACGGGCCATCAAGGGAGCACGGTGTGCCGAGTACTCGCAGTGGAACACAATGAGGGTTCGTCCCTCGGGCGGGCTCTGGAACAAGTGGGATGCTAGCAGCTCCTTGTCGTTGTAGTTGATGGCACCATCAACATGACCGCCTTCGTACTCGTACTCGAAGCGACAATCAATGATCAACCGGTTGTCATACTGTTCGTTGTACTTGCCATCGAGGATCTCGAGGAAGGTAGATCGGGACAGGCGAGGGATACTGTCGTTCTGGCCATCCGGAAAGAAATGAGGCAGAGCAAGCTCCGCAGGCTCCTCCATGTCCACAACAGACTGCAGCTTGGGCTGTGAGGTCATGTCTTCCTTAGGGTTGATCACGTCGCCCGAATTCTCAAACATGCTCAACGACCGCCGGTATGCTTTCCTGGGCCGCTCTCGAGGATTGCACGGGCGTCGAGACTGAGAGGTGATGGGCGAGCCATTTCGGGTAGGTGCGGCACTTAGGCTGGTGAGGTGGGCCCTGGTGAACCGCCCGACGCCAGAGCATGGGCTGGTAGCCGACACTGGGCGTCGCTCCTGTGGTGGGGAGTCCTCGAAACACTCGCTCAGAGACAGATTGGAAGACGAGGAGCCGGGTCGACCATCGTTGCCGAACTTGAATCCAGAGACTTGGCTCTCGGGGTGCAGGCGGCTGGGCATTGTGGTGGTCGAGTAGCCCTTAGCCCGTGACAGAGAGGGACGACGCAGATTCAACTTACGGCGGCTAGTGAGAGGTCAGCTACAAGTCCTAGCCCAGAAATTGTATATCTGGACTCACTCGGCAGGCTTCAGTCCTTCTGCAGAGGTCCTCCGTGCTATGGGAGCCGGAGAATCCAACATCATCTCCTCATCGTCATCAGGACTTGCCAGCGGGGTGGGCGAATGTATCTCAACTTGGGCAATGTAGGCACCCTTGTGCATGGGAACGGGTGAAATGTCCATGTCCATACCGCCCGGAGAAGAGGTAGCCGGCAGAGGGGGAGTCGTCTGGTATTCTGCAGGCACGTCATCAATTCCACATGTTCCAGCCACAATTCGGGTGTGCATCCCTACCTCTTCCGTCAAATGCAGTTATTATCGTGTTGGTCGTGAAGAGAGCTCGACGAGGAGTGGGAAACCGTGGACTGTCGAGCAAAAAGATATTAGCCGAGTGGTCTTGTCCAGAGAAGCTGGAGAGTGTGCGTACCTAGCCTCGTTATCAATGCGAAAGTTCTGTGACAAGTCTGCTACCAGGCTGGCCGTAGGCGAAGACCCATGAACGCTCTTTACGCTGAAGTAGTCTGGCTTGGTCTTGGGCATCATGCGGTCCCGGAAGAGCATGTTGGACCCTCTTGACTCGCCATTGAAAGCAGCGTGGGAACGGAACATGTCTGGGTGACCAAAGGCTGAGGCGGCCGACGGGTGCATTGCAGCGAGGGGAGACGACGCCTCCATGGTCGCAGTGAGTGGCAGGCAGGAGGCCCAGACTCGAGGAACAGGTCTGGGCAGGTTGCCTGGATGCGAAACGAGCGAGGTCGGTGGGGGTGGTCAGCCTTGGAGTTGCATGCAAGATGGCAGCTTCAACTTGGAGCTTGAGACGACAAGGTGGGTGTTGGATAGGTAAATATCGAACGGTAGCCTCGAAGATGGGTGCTAAAGTTGAACGGTTGGACAGGTCATAGGAACCTAAAGCTGCAACTAGTTGGTGATGTTCGAACCGGAAGAGGTTGATGGCCTATCAAGGTCAAGATGCTGGAAGCTCTGAGACCTCTGCTCGAGAAGAATGCGAATGGAGGAAGAGATTGAAATTCCAATTCGAATAAAAGGGAGACTCGTCCAGCTCGTCGCCCAGTGCAACGGATGAGGTCCACGCTGCGGATTAATTTTTGGTGGTTGATGGGAAAAGACCCTGACTGCCCCCCCGGACACAGTGAACTGCTGGAGTGGGTCGTGGAGGGTCTCTGAATCTCAATCTGCTGCGTGACGTTGCCGGACAGGGCGACGGAGTGCGAGCTTTCTAGTTCGACTAGGGTAGAGAAATAGGAAAGGGAAAGAGGTTAAGGGTGGGAAGAGGTGGATTTAGAGGATCTCCAGCGCATCGACATGAGTTGGGAATTGGCAGACAGTCGTGAGGTTGCAGACAGACAAATCGCTGGTCGAGGTCGAAGGAGCTGGATCGCGCGAGTCCTCGCGGGCTGTTTGATATCAGCTCTGTCCGTGATGGAAGTCGTAGGAGTGCGAAGACGTCTCGAGTGCCTCTGGGAGGTGATAAGAGGGAGGAGACGAAGTGAGATGCTGCCGCGTTTCTACTCGTGGACATCGAATAGCTACCCGACCGTGTTCGTCCGGAAAAGTGGTCAAGGCACGGTCCGGAGTGGGAGGGAGTACAGCAGTGTCGACAGAAGGAAGTGGGGGGTCCTTGCTGTGAGTGGGTGAGATTGCTGATGCTCCTGCTCGGTTCGATGCTCGCTAGTGAGTAACCCTTGCTTTCAGAGCGAACCCCAGTGGCGGGATGTCGAAGGCGAGGTCGAGGGCGTGTCGCCGGCGGCGGACACGGAGGCGAGGAGGTCGGAGGAGGGGAGGTCGGGGCGGAAACCACACACCGGAGCTGATTCTCGACGGTCGAAATTGGGTGGGAAAGAAAAGAGGCTGGGAAGGAGGACGATCGCAAGACCAGGGCGATCTTTGCACCTTTATCCGGACTGCAGGTGCAAAGAAGACAGGACGGAACCGAGACAAGCTTCATCAGCAACGACCTACACTACAAGGAACCTTGCCAACGCCAACGCCAACACCACACGCCAACGGGTGCACGACAAACCTGACTGGGCCCCGCACAGTTGCATTCAAGGTTCCTGCTCATTGCAGACGGCCAGGGCCAGGGTCAGGGTCAGGGTCAGGGCCAGGGCGACGATGCACGGCAGGGGTGGGTTGCTTGGGGAACTCTTTCCTCCACTCCACCTAGCAAGGGATCCTCAATGCTGCAGGGAGACCACGCCGTTGCCCAGACAGAGATTCTGGAGCACAAGAAATTGGCTGATCGAAGATGCAATGGTGATGCAGCTGTGGATGGCGTTACCAGATTGTCATGGCACTGTGGAAGCACCCACAATGTCCCGAGGACGGTGGATTTCTAAGACCACTTTTGCATCATATTCACTGTATATGTGATTTGGATATCGTGAGTCTCGATGATCCTACATGTCAAGTAGGGGTCTGCACAAATTCCGGTGTCGATGCCCGGGTGACATCCGGAGACAGCCAAATATTGATCACCTCCGTCCTGTCAGTCCTGAAAGTGGTTGATTGATATCCTGATGACCATCCTCCTGGATCCTCACCGCTTGATTCTTCGGCCGTGTGTCTTCCCGCCTACATCCAAACTAGGGAGCAAATCATTGTCGGTGTCTTGCGGCTCGGGAGTCACAGATGACGGCAAGACAAGCCGCTTGGAGTTCCGCGAGCCTCATCAAAAAAAATTCACAGATAGTTTCTTCTCATTTGTGGATTGTGGAGTTCGACCTTGTCGTCGGCTATTGGAATCAATCTTCTTACGGATAAAAAGGCTGGTATTACGGCAAACGGCCCACCTCATCAGATCTCTTTTTCGCCTACCCACAGTGCTGGAAGCATCGTCGACGGGAGGCCACTGTTGAGACCAACTGCCCCATGCTTCCGCTCCTGGATACCTCTTGAGAGCTCGCAGCCGCGGCCGCAGGATTGAATTTCTCCTGAACAGGCAAACCCCGTATAATTTTGTGGGATTGTTCCTTCGCATGCGGCCCAGGAAGGGACCCTCCACGGCAGGTTCTCGCCAGACCTCGGAAGAGGCCTCTTCGTGGGGGAGGAGCATTCCTTCAAGGGGGCCAGAAAACGTTTCAGTCATGATACCATCGTCGTCGGTGCTCCCAGCTCGATGAAATCAGCCGAGCCTGTTTCTGCAGCAACAGACCAGGGCAGCTTTGCAACCCCTGACTCGACCATCCTTCAGCCTGGTCATGAACATCAGACTACTAGTAAAACCACGGATGTAATCATCAGCCTTCCAGCCCTGGCTGACAGTCGGTGAGCGGAAGAGATCCTCACTTCCGGACTTCGTTCACGGCCTGCCGCATTGACTGAAACACTGGCCAGCCGCGGAACCAGATCATGTCTCGGCCTCGCGAGGCTCCCATCAGATACAAGTAGACCAGTCTGGCCGAAGCGCAAGTCGGCCAGAATGGGCAACTCGCTGCCCTGGTCGTGCAGCATGCCTTAGCGCTAATGGGTCTGCAGACGCTGGTTGACGGAATGCTTTGCCGTCTGTATATCTGTGGAGAGCGTGCTGTCGACGGAGGTGTCTTTGCACCGTCGTGGGCCACAAGATGCCCACAATATCTCTGGCCGTTTGATAGCTTCGATAGCCGATACAAAAATATATCGAGTTTCAGAAAGGAACGAGGCCAGACATCCGGAACTTTTCAACCTCTCAGTCTCCTCAAAGCGGGACAGATAAGATGAAATAAAGTTCTGGTGGTCAGAAACACGCCGTGGGGTCGCATGAGGGCGATACTGCGACCGAGTCGTGGGCTTGTATCAATGCAGACCCTAGCTCCGGAATCAGGACAACGATCTGATGTCGCTTGGCTGCGCACTGCTCCTCCTCTGGCCAGAGCATCCTTTATACCTTACTACGGCAACATCCATCTGACTGCAGCAAACTCGTTGTCAAAGGCCCCGTCTTCGTTGGCCCAGCTGTTGTCACGACGACGACCCTCGGGATGGTTCTGGGATCGGACAGCGTCAATAAATGTCACTGGATCCCTCTTGCGCGTTGCGTGTGTCCCATTGACGATCGACCCGCTCGCGGCGTTTCTGAACATGCGAGACGCTGACACGAAGCTGCTCGACAATGCCAAAAAAGGTCGGGCCCGAGTGCCGATCCACTCATCGAAGCTGCGCTGCTGCGTTCTCGAAACAAGCAGGGTTGCACTCTCCATTGCGTCACTGCGTTCCCATGTCCAACCTGTTGAGCACTCTTGTTGCTCTCAGACAGGGTCACCATGTTTAAAATGCCCATGTATGCACATGTATCATGGACAGGATCCCCGAGTTCATTCATGGAACCCTGAAAGCACGGCGGCAGCAGACTTGCAAGTCCACACCACCGGACACCCCGAAAAAGCTGGATTCTCAGCTTGAAAGCCTCGCACTCGAGCGGCCGATGTAAGCGCTGCACTGGCTTTATCGGACCGTTGGTGGTGTGAAGGAAGAACAACCTCACCAATCGAAAGACCCATGAGAACAAGCTTCCCCTTCCAATCACTCGCCGATTCGATGGACTGCAATCCTGCGATATCGTGGTTTCTAAAAGTGCATGGCCGAAGTAGCATGCTTCCAGCAGTCCCATGGTCATCCCTTTGGAGAATTGCCATGAGCAGGAATCGAATTTGACCACTTCCAAGGACGCGTTCCTGAACCCAAAAGACCGGCACAACCCGGAGCAGACTAGTGCCCATTTCCTGCCATGGATGTTCGCGCCAGGCCCAGCCGGCCAGGTTATTAACCTAGAGTGCCTAGATCGAATAAGAGGCCATCAGACCAAATTTTACCTTTTCGGCACTTCCAGAAACCTCGATCCCCCCGCCGGTCCGTGATCTGTCGGGACCAGATCGGCGTCATCCGGCCTGGTCACCCGGGCGGTGATCCTGGACCCCACGCGCCGACGCGCTGAGACCTTTGATATCATCATGCCAGGTATTCGCCGCTTCTCTCCACCAGAACCTGGAAAACTCGCTGCTCGAATCTCGATGAAGGGTTCGTATTTGTCAGGCTAGGGACACCGCTCTTGCGCGCGATGATATAACACATGCGAGACGACGGCTCGAAAAACTGGATCCCGTATCACTATCATCTCATACTTGCGGCATCCGTTGTTTTGTTTACTTTCCCTCCGCATCCGGATGTTCTCGGGACACACCTTCTGACCGCGTCCGCCCACCACGAATGGCATCAGCTCCCCACCACTTGAAGCAGCCACACACACACACACACATACACAAAGAAATCTGCTTACATGGGTAGTGACTAGTGTTGCATCGGGATCTTGTGGTAAGCAACCGCCCGCGGTCTATCAATGTGGGCGTCCAATGGCGTGCATTAGGCGTGCATTAATTGGCATGGAATGGAGGGTGATGCCGCCTGCGCTGTGCTCCCAACGCCCGCGTGGTTGCAGTTAGTGTCAAGCAAGCACAAAGTAAAGGCAAGCAAGCTGGCAAGCTGGCAAGCAGCCATCTTGACAAGTGGGGGGGGGGGATAGCTCCGCTCCTTGCCATCGCCCTTCGGCTGAAACCTTCGGGGAGCTTGCCCAAGCTTCGACGGAACTGGAAAGGAGCTTTGAACACTTGTGTACCCATCCATCAGATCGGGAGAGCTTCTTGCCCCTCTTTCTGCATTCCCTTGACTTTCTCCATTCGATTCCAAGCACCAACCGTCTCCGCGGTTCAGATGCCCTGATGGCGATGATGACTTCCAGGGTGGAGCAACCAAATGCCCAGTGTGACAGTGTGATGATACCCTGCATGAAAAGCGCGTTTGGGCGTTCCATGCAGCAAGGTCGCTGTCAGCCTTCCCACCAAACCCGAATAGTGGAGCTGGTTGGTGATGGCACGGGCATGGGAACGAGCCAGTTTGCAATCCGACTGTCCGGGCGACAAAGTAAACAAGATGAGGGGTAAAGCGAACGCGAGGGATCACGTAAACAACCCTTTGCCTGCAACCCTAGCAAGCTCATCCCCGTTGGGTCTGGCCTTAGCCAACGCCTGGTCACCTGACGACGAAAAAGCAGCCTCATTCGAGACCTTCACTTCAGAACAAGGCTGTCAGGCTGTTCGGACTTTTTGACACTCGGAAATACATTCCTCATACGAAGACTAGTGCCTTCATCCTGTTTGCTTTTGTCCGCATGCATCATGATCTGTTTGATGCACTGCCACCCGGCGGCGCTGAAGTGGAGTCGACCGGACCACGTCTCACCCTCAGCCGGGACACCGATCCCCGGCGATCATTTTGGTTGACATTTGCTGTCTTCGTACAAAGGCCGAGGTGGACGTGCGACAGTGTTGCCTGCGCAGAGTGGCCGCCATGATCGGGCTACCACATGGCCACAATACCGTAGGACAAGATGCTGTGCTGTGATTTATGCTTCGGCAACATTGGACGTTCCTGCTTGGAGCTTGCAATGCAGCAGCTCAGATCGCCCGCAAGCCCACTCTCGCCGTCCTGTCTCTTATATTCAGCCCTGCGATCTTCGAGTGCTGAACCTCAGAACATCTCCTTTACTCCTTTCACTGGGGCCTGTCAAGTCGACAATCCTACACTTCCCTCCCGGGCTGAGCGTGAAGGGTCTGGGCCAGTCGGGTGGGCAACCTGTCTTGATGTTTTTTGATGATGCCTGGGCCCGACTGTGTGTTTGCCTCCCTCGCCCGCATGATCCTGGAATCATCTAGGCAAAGGCCATATGGATACTTTCCGTTCCCTCGTGTAACGCGCTGCGGTTCAGATTCGGGAGCACCGACCGAGACGAACATGCACGGTCCCGCATCTGTGGCATGTCCGTTATACGATATTTTCATTGTTCTGCGGGAAGAATGGGATGGTGCCGCGAAGTGCCCGGAGGCGGTCCGGGGACGATCTGGTAGCCGAGTCGGCCGGCCGTTTCTCGCATTCTTGAGGCCCGGAGATGGAGTTGTCATCGGTGGTGTTTGTCTAGGCTGCGGCTTCCGCATTCCAGTTGACGGGCTCGACTTCTCCGAGCTCGTTCGGGCAGGGCGGGGCAAGTGTCTTCGCACTCATCTTACATGCCTACTGGTGTGTGCGATGTAGGAGGTCGAGACGAGCATGTTCGCGAACTTGAGAGCGCAATCTCCCATGCTCCAAGAGGTGGGCTTGGAGCGGGCGAAGTGGCAGAGTTCTGTTTACCTGCTGACCAAGTCTTTGCGAGAACCCTGCCTGGTCTAAGACGAGGCCTGCGCAAGCAGGACCCAACAAGAAGACCCTAAGAATATCGAAAAATAGTCCTCTGGTGTTTCGGATGCAGGCCGCACACGATGGCGATGTGATTGCCGGTAAGCCATGCACGCAGAGCTGGCCGAACACCAAAGCTCACCATCGCCTCCGCGGGCGGATCGTCATTGTTAGCCGCGCAGGCGCACGCGCAGGCGCAGGCGCAAGCAGGCTGGTCACTGCGCCAAAAATGGCGTGGGCACTTTCTTCCTTTCGCTTTTTACCCACGCCTCCAATGATTGATACGTGCGGGTTCGAATATTGAAAAGTCGTGGTAACACGCCTCCGTACACATCATTCCGCCTATAATTAAGGATCCGCTCCACGTCCTCAGATGGCAGCTTTAGACAGAACGTTCTGCCAAAGATCCTTTGTTGTTTGCATGAGGGAAGTGACGGACTGAAGGCGCCACTTGGTTGGATTTGAGGAAGGCGCAACATGATGCAGTGTTGTTGCCTGTGCGTGCTGGCGTCGGGGGAATCACAGGAAGCTTGAGACATGTTGTGGTATTTGTCCTCCATGTGGAAGCATTGCTAAGAAGCTACAAGTGTGTCCATCTCCCTTGGGATTTTCTTCTACACAACACCCGAGCTTTTTATGGGAGACGTTCCTGAGTTGGACCACTGCTAGTGCTCAAACATTCGTCGACGTCCTTTACGGTCCTTCTCCAACTCTAAACTAGATCGAAGTGTTTGATATCGATCCCTCTTGGACGCACTATTGCGGTCGTCTGTGCGAATGGACGGACGGTTTGAAACTCTTCGCAAGTACTGTGCACTCCTGCAAAGTCACTATGGACGCGTCCCACCTGGGGTCTTCGAATGAATGTATCCCTGAAGTATTGTCACGGAATAATGGGACAACATCATCACCTTTTGAGTAATCATGAGCGTTTGCACACCCGATTTGCCCACGCGGATAGGGCGAGGATTGTCCTCCTGTACGCTTCAGCCAATGGCATCTGCGTGGAAGTTGAGACGTTTATGCGCATAATGACAGTCCGAATGAGCCAGGATTGAACGGTTCAAATTATAATAAGACTTTTTGCTTGTTATGGTTAGTTCAGAGGGAAAGGAAAAAGAAAGAGAGAAGGGGGAGGGGTGGTCTCAAGGATGCCACGCTTACTTATGTAATATGAACCATGATAGCCGATCACGGCCCGAGCAAAAGGTGTCTCAAATTTTCCAAGCGGTCCAGATCAAAGTTGCGAGGGAACATTGACCTCACAACCCTCAACCCGCAGCTGCCGTTAATTGATTCTGTCTCCCAGGAGACGCGGTCAAGATGGCTCGCACCAAGAGGAAGCACCAGAAAGAGAACCCAAACTCCATCGAGCCCTCCAAGAAACGCGCCAAGACCGACGGTGGTAACGGCGACAACGAGGCCGCGCCGTTGCCAAAGCCCCCGAAATTCCAGGGAAAGAAGAAGACGAATGGCGCGCTTTCGAAACCACCTACCAAGAAGCAACTCCTCTCCGACAAGTCTCCGTTCCCAGAAGAGCAGGACCGCATGATCGAAGGCCCCCTCTATGAATACCTCGGCAGCGAAGACAGCGACGAGCGACTCCAGGCGGCCGATGTCATCATATCCAAGCTCCTCGGCGGCGAGGGCGCGTCCGAGTCGTCCCTCGACCGACACCTGGAGAAGCGGTTGTTCAGAGGGCTGGCAAGCAGCAGAAATGCCTCCCGGCTGGGGTTCAGTGTCGTGCTGACTGAGATACTGCAACAACTATGGGGCGAGAAGAATCTCTGCGGCGACAGGTACAGAGGCCTAACGTTCGAATTCGTGTTGAATACGCTCACGGAGAGAACTAAGCCTGTAGGCAACATCGCTGGCCAGGAAGAGAGGGATCACTACTTTGGCCAGCTGTTCGGGATAGAATGCTTCTTGCGGGCCAAGGTTCTGTTTGACGATGTTTCGCGGTGGCACACGATCCTGGACTTGCTGCTGAATCTGGCCAAGAAGAAGGTCTGGCTGAAGCCGCAATGCGCGTGGATGATTACCCAGGCGGCGGCCCAGATGGATCAGAGCGTTGCGGAAGAGACATTACAGAAGATCGATGAGGCTGGCTGGGCTAAGAGTCCTGAGGCCGTCGCGCTGACGGTGGTTTTCACAGAGCGGTTCCCCAAGATCAAGTTGCCCTCTAAATCATGGCGTGACTACCTGTCTTCTAAGTATCTTGGCGAATTGCCTGCCATCTTGAAAGACAGTGGCAAGCAGGAGACTAATAGCCAGGAATCGACCCAGAAGCAGAAGCAGGGTCAGAGCAACTGGACCGCACAGTTGCACTTCGTCTGGGACATCGTGCTGGCGCACTACACCAAGCTGGCAGCGACCAAGCCAAGCGACGCTTCTGACCAGTTCAAGCAGTTTTGGAGCCGGGTCGTGGATCAAGGCTTCTTTTCCAAGACGGCCACCGAGACTCAGAAGTTCACCGGCTTCATGATCTTCCAGAAATTTCTGGAGACCGGACTGTCGCATCCTCATATCGTTCAGAATCTGTTCTCCCAAAATTTCACGACTTGCCTGATGAATCAAGCGGCGATACACGATCGTTATCTGCACCGGGCAGCCACGAAAGCTCTGAAGGCGATCGAGCGTGCTGCCGAGTCAAACCCAGATGTCGTGCCCGTGATAGTACAACACCTTCTCGGCAAGCATGGGATTTACAATTTTGACCAGAAGACCAACAGCAAGACTGTCGACAAGCTTCTACACTGTACAAGACCCGAATATGCCTCTGAGGTAATCAAAACCCTTAGGCAGCTTGTGCTGGCTAATGACAGGTGAGCTTTTCTGCCCCGTAAGCTTTCATCTTGACGCATCTTTGCTGATGAACTGTTCAGAGAAAACCCTGAGAACCACGTATTGGTCTACGCGGATTACCTGCACAAGCTTGCTACCATCATGCCTCCGGATGCGGATGCGAAGAGCAGTGCGCAGAGCTCTGTGGGTGGCTTGGCTCTACAAGAGTTCTCCAAGCTCGCCTACCCGAAGGCCGGCGAAGCTGCGGCCGGATTCAGTGACAAGACGAAGCCCATTCTCAGGCAAAAGCTCAACGCGGCCCTTGCGAGATTCGTCAAGCGACCAGGGGACTTTGGAGAGTTTTGCAGTGCCATCATGTTCATCGACTCGAGCAGCGTCGAGATGGACGATGAGCTGCAGGCTGAGCTGATTGAGGCACTGGAGAAACTGCAGGAGTTGACAAGTCCGAAGAAGAGCAAGGGTGACAAGAGTGGAGCTTACCAGAGTCTTGCTCTTCTGTACGCCGTTGCGATATTGCAGCTTTACAACGAGGAGCCTGATGCGGTGGAGATCTTGAATGATCTGAAGCAGTGTTACGAGAAGCTTCTGAGCAAGCAGAAAAACGAAGACGCCGATATCTCGGCGTTGCTTGTCGAGATTCTGCTGGCTATGATGGCACGTCCATCGCAACTGATGAGGCAGACGGCCGAGCGCGTGTTTGAAGGGTTCACGAGTCTGATGACGACCGAAGCACTTGCGCTGCTGACGGACACATTGGCAGCGAACGAGAATGCTGAGGGTTTACGGGCTCTGTTCGACACGGACGCTGACATGGAGGATGCTGAAGAGGCCGGTGGCATCGACAATGGGGAGGAGTCCGGTCTTGACTCAGACGTTGAGATTGTTGACCTGGAAGACACAGAGGAAGCCGACGGGGAATCGGGTAGTGAGGATGGAGAGGACGGGGAGGAAGGAGAGGACTCGGAAGAAGACGACGAGGAGGACGGTGATGCAGAAGCCAACGACAAGTACAAAGCCCTCGATGACGACCTGGCGAGGCTCCTCAACAGTCACCGCCTCGACAAGGACAAAGATGCCGCCTCCTCCGACGATGACTCTGACGTGAGCGACTCTGAGATGATCGCGCTCGATGACAAAATCTCAGCGGCCTTCAAGATGCGCATGAAGGACGCCAGCAAGAACAAGGAGAACCGAGACGCCAAAGAGACGGTCGTCAACTTCAAGCACCGCGCGGTAGACCTGCTCGCCATCTTCGCGAAGAAGGAGGCCGCGAGCCCGCTCGCGTTTAAGCTGCTTGTGCCGCTCTTGCAGCTGATGCACACAACCAAGACGCGGGACCTGGTCAAGAAGGCGGGAACCATCATCGCCGAGCTGCCGAAGGCACAGAAGAAGATTCGCGGCAACAAGGAGGGCGAGGAGCAGGCGAGCGAGGTTGATGTTGACGTGGAGGAGCTGACACGGCTGCTGGAGGAGATCCATGGGGAGATGACTAAGGACGATTCCCACGCGTATGCGAAGGCGGCGTCAACGGCAAGTCTGCTGGTTGTGAACGCTATTCTCGCTAAGGATGTGGGCATGTTCCAGGCGATCTGGGATGAGTACGGCGGGCTCGCCATGCAGTGGGCCATGTACGGTGGATTCCAGTTCTCGACGATCATCACGGACTGGACGAATTGGGTGCAGTCGCATCCCGCGCTGGTGGCGAAGCGGATGCCCGAGGCGAAGGTGCAGAAAAAGGCCGAGGAAACAGACGAGGAGATGGACGAGTAGAGCGTCACTTGGGGCTGGAAGTAGCATCATTCAGAGATACCTTACTACTCGCGTGCGCGGCACCGGATTTAAGAAAGAGCGATCATCTTCAAGAGGACCATCCGGATACCAGTTTCTTTCAGGTGGCACACCATTCAGGTGATAACATCATTGTCAAAAGGAAACTGTCATTATTCTATCATGCTCGGAATTCATGGATTTTGCTCATGCTAGTGATACAAGTGCGCAAAGAATGAGTACGCATTCCCTGCGTACCTATGAATCATGTGAGGGACTGCCCTGATCGGAAAGCACCTCACTCCCCTCGCCTGAAGACCGTCTGTCTCGGTCCGACTGAGTGTCCTCACTCCCCAACGAAATGCTTCCCTGCTCGCTGGGCGACGGCCGCTAGTCCTCATCCATCTTATCCTCGTCCTTCTTGTCATCCTCGTCATCATCCTCATCGCTCTGCTTTGCTAACCGCAGGGCCTCCTCCCGCAGCTTCTTGGGGACCTCCTCGTGCCGGCCCTTGGTGGGGCCGTCGTGCCCGCTGATCCAGCTCATCTCCAGCTCGTACTCCTTGTCCTTGTTGTCGTCGTGGGCAGCGTGGATGATCCGCGCGGCCTCCTTGACCGCCTGCTCCAGCGTGATGCCCTCGCCGCCTAGGTCCAGCTTCTCCAGCTCGGCCTTGGCCGCCTGCCGGCCCTTGCCGGTCGCCGCGCCATAGTAACCCCAGTACATGCCCGAGGGCTCGATCATGTAGAGGAAGGGCCCGCCGTGCTTCTTATCCTTGTCCTTGCCGCCGGCGCCGCAGGAGGGGCCCGACCCAACCTCGCCGTCGACGGGCTGCTCGAGCTCGCTGTCGAAGCCGCCGACGATGGCGGTGATGCCGAAGGGTCGCACGGACTGGTACAGCGTGTAGGCCTGCAGATAGCCGCCCATGCGAGCGGCCAGGCCGGCGGTCGTGATGGGCGTCTTGAAGTTGTCGCGCCAGGAGCGGGCCTCGTCGCGTGCGCGGTCGACGAAGTGCCTGCCGTCGGGGACCATGCCGGAGTAGACCTATGACGCATCAGAAGACAGAGACGTCAGTTCGGGTTCCTTGCTGCTTGGAGACAGGATGGGAGAAGGCATTGCTTACAACGCCCAGGTGCCTGTCAATCGTTGCGATGCGCTTGTTTGCGCCGGCCTTCAGCAGCTTGGATGTGATGACCTTCTCGACTGCCAAGACAACACCATCTTTGCACCGGATGCCGATCGATGTGCCACCGTTCTCGACTGCCTTCACCGCATACTCGACCTGGAAGTTTCGGCCGTCGGGGGAGAAGATGGAGTTGGCGAGATCGTAACCTGTTCCTATCGACGTCTGCGGGACCAACTGGTGAGCCTGTGACACTGAGGGAGGGGCACCGGGGGTTTCCTGCTGCTTACCATGGTGAAGTCTGGTGCGTGGGTGTACTATGTGAGGGAAAGAAAGGAGGCGGAAGGATGTGATGCGAAAATGCGGGAGGTGGGAAGGTTGTGTGTCGTTTGGTAGAGAGCTTGGGAGGATGACGGTTGGGAAGCTTGAGACGTTCACCAAGCAGCTCGCAGCAACAACGCGCAGCTCCCAGCTGCCTTGAACGTGGCGGTGCGGATGGCTCAACTAGTGTGGTGTGGCTTGAACGCGGGTTTTCAACAGGGGGTTACGTCAGCACTGGAGATTTTCGACTTCATCCCATCAATTAGACAAGTGGCGTACTTTTTATTCTGTTTTATTAAAACTGTTTTTATGATAAAACTGTGCTCGGGGGAGATTTCTAGACGCTGGGACGAAATTGAAAATCGGCTACTGGACATTTGGAATCAAAGAAAAGTCTCCATACCCTTACGTCCGTCACTCAGCCTCTCAACAGTCGCCGAACCGAGACTGTTGACGACCATGGCACGCCTTGTCTCCGACATACTTGTTGAAACACAAATGCTCTTAGGAAAATTATGAGTAATATGATTAGGTTGATCTACGTACTTTGCTAATGACCTTCTCGTTTGGTCCCATGGTAAGTTGTCTCTCAATCATCCCTCGTTGGGACTGATCACTACTCTCCACCCAATGGACTCCGTCGCTCCTGGGGAAGAGAAGATGCCCATCCCCCTCTCTGTCAAGTCTTCCCATCGCACCCGAATATCCAGGCCTCTCATCTTATGTATTCTCCAGTCTCCTGCAGTCTGCGGCCTGCCACTAACCACCAATCCCTCCCTCACTGCGCACTCAGAGCGGCCCCGTCGGGATAGAAACATTCAAATTCGCCCTGCCGCGCTTTCTGAACTTCCCCCTTCGCCACTTCAAGCCCCGAAACCGACTGAAAGATAGGTGGAAAGGTTTCTTGCGAACTCCATGCTCTCGGGCGCTGACGCCTCCCGGGGCGTGTCGTCCGCCGAAGTGCCGGCTGAAGAAGCCCATGTTCTGCTTTGAAATTGAAATTGGCTTTTCGATGTGAAGAGCGAGTTCCGTAATTCGAGGTCAAATTCGAGTGGGTTTCTTGCTTCGACTTTGGGGGATAAGGTGATTGCTGGGGAGAAACCGGAGCCGTCAGTCGATCATGTATTCCTCTCGACCACGAAGGACAAAGAAGCTCGCTAGATCTGATGATAATGAGTTTTATTTTCTTAGGGTGTGACCAACTCGTAGGTGCTCGGGCGATGTTGCAGATAGTCACGCCTCTCCATGTTTCCTTCGTGGTACTAAACAATGCCTTCCAGGATGCCCAGAATGCCCAGAATGCCCCCAAGTGGTAGGTCTCTGCAGTGGTAAGTGCTACCTGGGCGCGTCGATGACTTCAACCAGTTCCACAGTGGAAGGTACTACTCCAAGGCTCCTCCTCCCTTGCATATACGTCCAGAAGCCATGATTTGCAACACTCTGTATCATGGCGAACGCACGCACCTCGGAGAAGATCACGTCTGAGCTGCTCATTTCGACCTCTTCATTCCCTATTCCCTGTGCTCATATGATTTGCAGTGGCTCACCTCTCGTCTCCTCGGCGACACTTATGCGCACGCGAGGAGACGGTGACCATCGCAGAGGCTGGTGATAATGAGTCTCAACTCAACCGACAGACGGGGCAGAAAAGAAGTGCCAGCCATCCTGAAATGCGCGAGGCTGCCAAATGTAATGCGAAGGGCGTGGACAGAAAGACTGATTGCGCTTCCAATAGATAGCACAAGGACCTGTGATTTGCTTTTGATCAC
This sequence comes from Juglanconis oblonga, assembly GCA_003012965.1. NCBI lineage: Eukaryota > Fungi > Ascomycota > Sordariomycetes > Diaporthales > Juglanconidaceae > Juglanconis > Juglanconis oblonga. The sequence goes on along the minus strand of MUZH01004362.1, from coordinate 43,530 downwards.
TCGAGAAAAGAAGAAAATCGAGATCAACACTAGGTACGCTGCTCGATACATACGTGCCTGCTTTTGGCTGGGAGAGTCTTGGCTGAACATATCAAGTCAGATTTGGTAGACACAACACCAGCATCAATGCCTTGCCTCGGGAGATACGTTTTCAGTTCTGGGAATGTTCGTACCCTGTCAATTCTTGCAGAATAATCATCCCGCAACGCCAAGCTGCCTCGATCTCATACATGATTTTACAAACCCTGAGCACATCGAATACGACACAAGCTCGCTTCCTATCGGCGAGCTTGTGGCCCCTTGCATCAATCAGAACACGCATTCGCGGACCTTGCTTCATGATCCAATAGACGATAGAATATTCCAAAGGTTGTGGTCTCTCAATACCGTTGCACCCTCTCCGTCAATGCATCTCATGCCGCGACCTCGTCGGAAGCTCTTGAGGCGGCAGGTAGGACCCATCAGGATGCTGCACTGGTCTTGAGTGCTGTTCCAAAAACCGAGGGGTATACGGCGTGGACGGTTTCTCGGCGGGGTAGGACATCCCATCTCTCCTCCGCTTCATCATGAACGCCAGGGCCCCGAGGGACGCGAGAAGGGCCGCGCCGAGGGCTCCGCCGACTGCACCACCAACCACAGCGGTCTTGTCCGTCGGACATGTCACCACCGCGCCCGTCGTCCCATTGCTGTTCTGCTCCGTCGACGCGCCCGAAAGCGCCGTCACCGTCACCGTCGTCCCCGCGGTGCCTACGCTGATGGTGCTCGTGGCGGTTGCGGTGGACACGAGCAGTGTGCCTATGTCCGTTGAGACGATGGCCGAGCTGTTGCCGCAGCAGTTGGTCGTGTCACTCGCTTCCCGACAGCAGTATGTGCCCACGTTGCACTGCAGAACGTTCCATGATGCCACTTTTGATCCGCCACCCCAGCTCGTAGTTGCTTGGTATCATGTCAGCGGGTAACCCCCCCCCCCCGGCGTCGCGAACAGTACTACTTGGTAGCACTGGAGGAGGTATATACACACCATCTGGGCAAATATGAGGGCAGTTGGCATCCAAACCCGTCTTATCGGTGCAGCCGTTCATGTAGATGAGCCCCCTGTAGTTGCCGTCCTGGGCATAGCACAAGCCTGAGGACATGCAAATGTCTGATCTTGTTCCCTTACTGCTAGCGCAGCACGGACTGAACTCGGCGTCGGCATCGCATGCCACGAATGAACTGTCGGAATATTCTGTGCCGTCAACGTGGTAACATGTTGCGTGAACTGATTTGGCGAGCAACAGATTTGTAGTGAATCCTAGCAGAAATGCTGGACGCATTGCGATGCGCGGGAATGAAGAAAATCTAGGTGATTATGGTGGCGTATCCCTTGATGGAAGAATACGGTGGTGCAAAGCCGAACATCAGCAAAAAAAAGACATTAAAGAAATCCCATCCGCAATACAAGGGGCAATGGTCCTTCAGCTTGTAAGCACTTGCCTCTGAAGAGGTATGAAGCTGAATCCTTTGCGTTATTGTGAATGGCCAGGTCGGACGCCAAACTCTCGGCGTAAGCAGTACCATTACACGTGTCTAACTATGGAGCATCTCAGCAAATCCGCCCTGAAAATTACGCAGCGGCAACTCAAAACTTACAAGACTGACCATGAGCCTAAACAAAGGTGACATTGCCTTGATATTACCGCGCATGGTTATCGCGAATCCTGCGCGTCCGAGTCAACGAGGAGGAGCTTATGGGCCCGGAGTATGTCACGCATTTGCTTGCTGGTCTCACTGGCTCCATCACAATCTAGAATTTTGAGAATTACTAGCCCTAGTTTTCCATATCGTTGCAGCAAACAGTCCCCGGTGCCAGTGTGAGGTCGCAGTGACAGTGTCAGCCTTCTCTTAAATCCGAGATATCCGAGTTGCCCGATTCGGCCTCAGAGTCCTTCATCCACCAATTGCATTGAAACAGGGTGGACCACCCTTGGACATCACTTTCCAGCACAGCCAGCCTTGTTCTTGGAAGATTACCAACCTGGTTTTGACCCGTTCTTGCTCGGTGGGCCTTCTGTCCGTGAAACGACGATCCCTTGGTCAGTCTCCTGCAGGGACAGCCTTGCCGCGCACCAGAGTGCCTCGAACTCCTTGCGCAGCTCCTCTCGAGAGAGTTGGACCTCCTCTTCGTTCCTCTCATCAGTATTCTCTTGAGGATGGCGCTGCTGTCCCGGGTCTGGGGGCAGCCCCAGACCCTTTTCCAAATCCCAAGTTTGGCCGGATGACTTTTCTTGTCTATCGGACAGATCGGATTCTGCTATGAGGCTCAAATTTCGGGGCACGGAGAAGTCGATCTCCTCTGGATCCTGGCGGTCACCTATCGTATCTGGGAAGGACTACTCGCTGCACCACGGAGCCTGCGAGCATGTCTCTGCTATTCGTCCCTCTGTAAAGAGGAAATCTCCAATCCGAGCGCTCGTGTGTTGGGACAAATTGGGACGGTCGACAATGCCACCAGGACGCGGCCCAGCAAAAGGCAACGTGCCCGGGCTTGAGCCCTCGCAATCCGTCGGCGTGGCAATCGGCATCGTAGCGGCCCTTTCCCCCCCTCCTCCTGCTCTTCTGCTGCTACCTAAGATGCGGCGTGGGCCTCTGCTGCTGCTCGCGCGCTACCAGCAGGGGGAGCAAAGACGAGTTCACCACCGCCGCCTCTACCTAGACGACAAGTATGCATGAAAATGACTTAGCGGCCGCTCTCGAATGCCAGCGGAACCGGACCGCAGTAATGAAGATTCCAATGTCATTGAGTTAAGTATTTCCGTCTTATTTTCTAGATGGCCAGATAAAAAGGCACATCGTTCCACTCACTTTTGGAAAAACTCAGCCCAGAACGCCCGGTCCATGCCATATCTTCATTTAGGAGACATACCTCCTACTTCCCCAGAGCCGAGGGAGGAAGAGTAGCCACCTTCTCCTTGAACAGCTTCTCCGCACCTGACCAAACCGGGTCATTCCGCCAGTCGTTCAGCTTGAGCAGATGCGGCAGCAAATCATTGCTGAACGCCTCAGAGGCCTCCCTAGGCAACAATGACGGCAGGTGGTCGATGCTGATGACTGACAGCGGCGGGCCCTGCTTGAGCTCAACAGGCACGGTGGGCTTGTCGAACGTCGTGGCGATGGTGTAGATGGGCACGGGGTTGAAGGGGTTCGTGGTGTCAGCGGAGACGTCGCACACGACGGACAGCTTGCGATCCGCGCCAGCGGCCTTGAGCGAGTCGGCGTTGACGAAGTGAGGGATCTTGGAGGCCAGGTAGATGCAGTTGACGAAGATGTCGCTGTCGGTGATCTCGGGGAAGGGACCGCCCTTGGCTGTCTCGGCCATGTCCCACTTGAGGATGTTCTCGTCTGGCACGCCGGCGCGAAGGCACATGTCGACTGCTCCCTTTCCGCAGCGGCCTGGTAAAGCATTAGTGTCAGCACTCCGACCATAGGCCCGATCGACTTTGTGTGTAACAGGGAACTCACCAAGTGCACCGATCACAATGACCCGCGGCAAGCGGCCAACCTTCTTCTCGCCCTCGGCAAGGTGCTTCTTCACATCCGAGATCAACTCATTCTCATTCGGGTACGAGGACACGCTGCCCAACGGCTCCGAAGCAGGGTGCGTCAACTGCCAGGACCAATTCTCCAGCGCGAGCGCCGCACCGGCAAAGCCAGCATGGTACCCAAACGCTGCGACCCTCCTCCCCGTCTTGGGATCGGCCAAGAACTCCAAGTCAAGCAAGGTGCCGCCACCGCGCGGGAAGCGCGCCAGCACCGTGTCCCAGTTCTCCTGGCCCTTGTAGCAATGCGCGAACTGCACGTGGACGTGCTTCAGGGGAAAAGTCTCCTCGCGGAGCTCCTTGAGACCCACGATGATGTGGTCGGCGGGGGCATCGATCCAAGACTCCTCCTCGACGATGGTGGCGCCGGCGGCCTCGAACTCGGCGTCGGCGAAGATGCGGGTCGTGCCGGACTTCAGGCCGCTACCCTTCTCGACGTGGACCTCGTAGCCGGCGGCGATGAGGGCCTTGGTTGTCGTGGGGGTGAGGGCGGAGCGGTGCTCGAGGGGCTTGGTTTCCGCGCGGAGATGGAGGATGGTGGGCGCCATGGTGATGAAGCTGCTCGCGCACACGAAGAACCGGACGCGAAGGGGTTGGTGTTGGTGGTGGTGGTGGTGGTGATTGAGGCGAAGACGAGTCGATTGACGGATGCAAAGACTGAAGAACGAGGGCGAGAGACGACAGAACGCCAGTTTCAGGATATATGAATCAAATACCAGTCGTATGATTGACTCATCCACCTCTGTCGTCGCGCGTCAAGGGCGTGGATTACTTTCTGGCAATGTATCGATCGACCCGTCTGCCCCTCCAAGAAAATTTCCCCACTGTCTCCGATGACCGGGGGAGCACTGACGCTAACACGCTTGGAGCGTAGCGCTGCGAGGGTCTCGATTCCAGGGTTCCTGTCCTCCACTGGTTCCTCGTCCAAGGGGTCCCAGCCCCACGATTTCTCACGATGGGGTAAGTGAGCTCCTCATTTCCGACCAATGTCCTCACGATCGCAACAGTTGCTGTTGGGTTTCCACTCCTGCATCGTGAGCTTGGCTGTTGATCCCCAGAACAGCTTGTGAGAGCATTGGATGTTCCTCGGGACACTGGGCCCCATCATAATCGCCAGTTCCGGCCTCAATTTGCCTAAATATACGAACGTATATATAATATATTCAACCCCCCCCCCTTTTCTTCTTCCCTATAGCCATTCAAGATGGGCCTCTTCGACGACGCCGCCTCTGTGATCTCGCACAAGTCCGGCCATCACTCGCACTCACGCCACCACTCGTCCTCCAAGGACAAGCGCCGCAGCACCTACTCCACCTCCAGCCGGAAGTCCAACAAGTCCCGCTCGCGTTCACGCTCTCGCTCTCGCTCCCCGGGCGCAAAGTCCATCGCCGCCTCATTCTTCGGCCTAGGCGACAACGGCGACAAACGCCGCCACTCTCACTCCTCCAAGCACAACAGCAGCCGGCCGGGCTTCTTCGGTCTGCCGAATGTCTCGACGAGGAGCTTCTTTGGTGGGGGAGGTACGCATATATGCCCCGCCCTTTCTTTCTTTGTTTCTCGCCGCCTACCCTACCCTACCCTACCCTACTCCCCCCCCCCCACGAGAGCAGGTTGCAAGGACCTGGGAGTGACAACCTGACTGACTGGCTGACTGACTGACTGACTGACTGACGATGTGCACACACACCAGACAAACACCGCTCCTCCACCTCCTCCTACCGTCGCTCCCCGCGGCCCAACTTCGTAACCCGCGCCTACAAGCAACTCAAGCGCCTCCTTCGCGACCTGGTCTACTATGCCAAGCGCCACCCGCTCAAAGTCTTCACGCTCGTCGTCCTTCCGCTCATCACGGGCGGATTTCTCACCGCCCTCCTCGCCCGCTTTGGGCTACGCTTGCCACCTAGCTTGGAGCGGATGCTTGGCGTGGGCGCGCGCGCCATGAGCGGAGGTACCGTGGGGCTGGTGGGCGAGGCGGTGCGGATGGCGAGTGGAATGGGTGGCGGGCACGGGGAGGTCAGCGTGGAACGCGGAGTTTTGGTGGGGGTTGGGGCGGGGGCATGATGAAGACCGTAAGGGACTTCTTCGATTAGAACCATGGGAGACCGGGAACGGTCTTTGGTTGGGAGTGCTGATGAAGGTTATGCGTGATGATGTGACGACAATAAAAAAACGGACCCAAAAGGATATTCGGATTGCCTATATACCTTCAGATACCACCTTTATATAATAGAGATTATTTCCTTGTCAAACTCATGGATTGCGGGGTCAAGTACTTGGCATTTCGCGATTCTTCAAGGCACAACATTTCGCAAGGAAACCAATGTAATTAACAGACCCCTTCCTATGGGATCAATCTATCAAAGTGTCATAGAAATAATTCATACAGACCAAGCACTTTTCATGCATTCCCCCCAGTCACCACGGACAGACATGCATGCCTGGAGAACAGCCTGAGGGTATCGTGAAAAGGAGACGAAGACTGGGTTACTTGCTGCCCTTTTTCCTACGACCGCTACCCGTGTTCCTGCGTTTAGGAGAAGGCTTCGGCAAAGGCCTAGGAGAAGCCTGGCCAGACGGGGTAGCCTTCTTAGATCTAGTCAGCCTTGCTTCAGGTGTCAGCTCTCGATCCACCTCCACAATTATCTCCGCCCTCCCATTCGTGCCCGGTCCGGTGTTTGAGTCCCCAATACGTGCGCCCGCATCAGCTTCATCGCTTGTTTCGTCCACGTCCTCGTCGTATTCGCTTGATGACTCGTCGTCGTCGTCGTCGTCGGCAAGTGTGAAGTGCCCAGATTGGCGACGAGGGGCACTAGCACCGCCGCGAGTCGATGACTCGTAGTAGCCAGCCCCCATCGAGGATCCAGAGACATTGGGAAGTGAAGCTGTAGAGCCAGCGTGATAGGGGGCCGGTGGACCCGAGGTCATGTATCGGAACGGGTCCAGCGTGGAAGGGACGGAGGGTACAGAGGAGGATGGGTTATACTGGGACATGCGTGCGTCCGGATATGGCAGATTGCCACGAGTCGAGCCGGATTGAGGTCGTACAGCAGGGTCGGACGAGTATCGCGAATTTGAGACAGGAGCCGGTCGAACATAATTATATTGGAAAGGAGAGGTGCTGCCTTCGCGGTCGGACGTCCTGCTGCTGGTAGGTCGGCGAGAGTCGGAGGTTCCCGGTCGCGAGGAAGAAGGATGAGCGAACCAGCCCACAGGTGGTTGAACAGTTTGCCTCTGCAGTGTCTCGGCGGAATGCATGGCGCCAGAGAGTCGCGGCGTCCGGTTCTCCTGCTGCGATACTGGCACGAACTTCGAGAGGGGGACTGCGTAACGTTGCTCCCTCTTCTTTCTCTTGTTTTCGTCCTCAGCCTGCACACGCTTTCGGTGGTTTTCCAATGCCGCAAGCTCCTTCTTGCTGAGTTTGACGTCCTTCTTGCCACTAGCTTGAGCGCGTCGGATCCGTCTCATGGCAGAGTCGACCAAAGCCGCCTCCTCCTCCCGTGCAAATTGTGCGTAACCCTCGTCGTCCAGTTCTGTATCCTGTCCCGAGTCTGAAGAGTCTTCCTCCTCGGCTTGTTCGTAAGCATGTTTCATGCGCGGGCGAAGCGTGTTCTCGCCCATATCTATTCCCGTAAAACGAAGTGCATCACTTGAAAAACGTGTCTTCTTTGCCGAAATCAAACCGGCGCCTTGTGTATCCGAATCCTCGTCCGTGTCCAACTCCTCCACCATCCTCCGGCTCCCATTACCCCAATAATCCTGCTCGTAGCCGGTAGCCATGTAGTCCCCCCGGCCTCGCCTCGATGGTCTTCCCCACTGGGGCGCACGTTTGGGAGCTCGCGGCCGACCATTTAGACCGCCTCCCCGGAAAAAGCCTCCTCGAGGGGCTTGTCCATAAGTGCGGCGTGGCCGAGGATGACCACGCCACTGGCGCCAATCAGCCACATGACGGTGCTGATGGGCGAAGAAATCAGACCGATGGGAATGGCAACGACATAGAGACCGGTGTAAAGCTGAGAGGTGGTGATGCGGGTCTGGCCAATCTCAAGATCTGCGCCATTGAGTTTGCCGATCATGTACATGCCGACGACAATGAAGATGATGTCGAAGAGCAGCCAGGGGTTGGTGAGAAGGGCATAGATGCAGAGCATCACGAAGATGACGGCATAGTTGCTGGAGAAGTGGCCGAGGTTGTAGTTGACGCGGGACTGGGCCTCAGCGAAGTTGGCGGGCTTGGACACGCGCTTGATGTCGAGGAACTCGGAAACGGGGCGGAGGTTCGCGAAGCGGTTGGAGATGGAAGTATTGCGGAGGCCCGAGAAGCGATCGCCTAGGTTGAGCCTGGCGGTCAGGGCGTCGATAGGGATCTGAATGCGTGCCATCTTTGTAAGGTGGTTTGGTTTGGCCGAGTCCGGGGCGGCTGCTGGTGAGACTACAATGGTGGAGTGTGTACTGATCAGTTGGATCTGTAGGCAGCAGAAGCTGTGGTTCTTAAAAGAAGGGAGCAGGAAAGCGCTGGTGGTTGCCAGCTATTCAAAATAAGGGATGAGGCTGTGACCAGGCCTTGTTGTTGGCAAAAGTCGACGAACGACTGAGTCGACGGCGGTCGGGATTCGACTACAGCAGGAAGTAAGAACAAGGGAAAATCAAGAGAATGCAACGGTCGGTAGGACTTATACGGCGACAGAAGTCGGTGTGATGGAGGCGTTGATCGGGGCCAGTGGGAAAGTGCAGCTTGCATGTGTCGAAGGACAGAAAAGATCCATCAGAGCTCGGTACGTGGCCCCTGTTGTTTGGGTATAAAAGGAAACACGCTAGAACGCCGGCTCCTTGGCGTCTTAGTCATCCTTGCGAATCCTAGCTGTTTCGTCACCAAACCAACGAGAATAGTCTTATTTCATGGCACGCAGGTGGTCTTCTGGAATTCTACATATCGCGTCTGTACTTGGGTTTCTGTGTCCTGGTTTCTGTGTCCTGGTTTCTGTGTCCTGGTATGTTCGGGTCGAAAGACATCTCTCGGGCTCCGTAGGTGCATATATACTAGTACGTTGTACTATGGCAAGTATGGTAGGTACCCAGGTACCTAATGCTTGCCTCACCTTTGACTGGACCAGTGACAGCCTCACCAAACTTGGCCGGGCTTGCCTGGTTGCATCGATGCTGCATTAAGGCTTATGATTGGGGTCCACGTATTTAGTGTTGCATCCGGCATCCTTCCCCTGGCCTAGAGGTGTTTGGTCCAGCGCTGCCAGCTGGATGTGGCAGTCTTTGTCCTTAGAAATAGGTAACTTGAGGAATACACACACCTTGCAAATCAGTGTGCTCGAGTGTGTAGTACGACGGGAGTGGGTGCTTATACTTCACATACCCGGCTCAACAGAATACTTACCAGGTCATCCGTCTTGATCTCTATATTCAATATACAGAACAAATATACAGAACACCTAGATCCCAGGACGCCAGTGTCCCCGTACGAATATGCATGGTACTTAGGGAGGAAGAGGACAATCATGCCACATAGGCACACCCATAGGAACAAGACAATCCTGGTGATCTCGCAGAAAACACTCACACGAGAGGTGGTTGGTTCTCCCACAAAGCCAAACAGTGGACAGATCTGAAGAGTCCTCATCAGATGCTTGAGATGTCAGGGTCCATGTGGAGAAAAGAAAGAGCCCCACCCCCTGTCTGCCGACCATCTCCAAAAGGACAAGAGTACATACATAGCAGCATGGTCTTCCCAAAAAAAAAAAAAAGGGTCATAGTCTAGACACAGACAACTCCCGGCGCTCTTCACCTTCCGGACCACTCCACCCTTCTTCCCCCCCATTCCGGACTGGGCTACACAGAGTTGATCTTCTCAACCTGTGAAGACCTGCTTTCAGGTCCATTCCATCTCTAAAGCCTTTCTCCGACCGACAATTACGGTCCCATTCACGGAAGCAAGCTCCGTTCGTCCCTCTTGGTATATCGACCACGTAACAACTGCCAACTGGCCCTTGTCTCGAGACCTCCAGCCTCGCAGCACTTACGATCCCGTCTGTCTCACAAAGCACCACGATCCCCCATCTCCGTCCGATAATGCAATCATGAAGTTCTCGGTAATCTCCCTCGGCCTCCTGGCCGTTCTGACCCCTCTGACGGTTGCATGGTCCAAGGAAGGTACGTAGACCACAAGACCCTCGCTTTCGACAACCCACGACTAGATGGCCACGAGCCTCGCATGCTATCTGATCTCTAACAGTGCCTTCTTGCAGACCGCGAGATTTTCCGCGTCCGCGACGAGCTCGCCCAGTACGAGGGCGCCGACGTGACCTTCTACGACTTTCTCGGCATCGTCCCCTCCGCCAGCCAAGATGAGATCAACAAGGCTTACCGCAAGAAGTCCCGCTCCCTGCACCCGGACAAGGTGAAGCAGCAGCTCACCGCGGAGGCCACCAAGGCCAAGCAGGATGCGAAGAAGAACAAGAAGTCCGGCGCCACCGTGGTCAAGCCCCCAACCAATTCCGAGATCAAGGCCGCCATCAAGACCGCCTCCGACCGTCAGGCCCGCCTGTCCATCGTCGCCAATATTCTGCGTGGGCCGGGACGTGAGCGATACGACCACTTCATGGCGAACGGCTTCCCTGTCTGGAAGGGCACGGGCTACTACTACAACCGCTACCGGCCTGGTCTGGGCACCGTTATGCTCGGTGTTTTCTTCGCCCTGGGAGGCGGTGTGCACTACATCGCGTTGTATATGAGCTGGAAGCAGCACCGGGAGTTCGTCGAGCGGTACATCAAGTACGCCCGCAACGCAGCCTGGGGCGACAATCTGGGCATCAATCTCAACGCCGGCGCTCCTGTTGGAACTGCTGCCCCGCCCCCCGAGGAGGAGCAGGCACGGGCTATGCCTACCAACCGCCGTATGAGACGCATGCAGGAGAAGGAGAGCAAGAGGGACTCTTCCCAAGAGGGTACCAGGGGCCGTATTGGTCGCAAGCTGGCTGCACGTGCTGCGGCAGCGAGCTCTGGTTCTGCGACGCCCGTTCCTGTTGAGGGCCCGCAAGGCGCCAAGAAGCGTGTTGTCGCAGAGAATGGCAAGATCCTGGTTGTCGACTCGCTGGGTGATGTGTACCTTGAGCAGGAGGATGAGGAAGGCAACGTGCAGCTGTTCCTGCTTGACGTGAGTCTCCCTGTTCCCATTCTCAAGGAGGAGAACTTCCTGCTGACTGTTAAATTTCGATAGCTCAACGAGATCGCCAAGCCCACCGTCAGTGATACCGCCCTGGTGAAGCTGCCCAAGTGGCTCTTCGGCCTGACTGTCGGCCGCGTGCTCAACAAGAAGAACGGAGACGACGATGACTCCGAGTTCGAGGAAGACGAGCTCATTGCCGCCGAGACCGACTCATCCTCTGGGGCTGGTAAGCACACCCCCAGCTCCGGCTCAGTGGACGATGATTTCGAGCTGCTCGACAAATCGACGGAGGACATCTCCGCCAATTCTACCGCAAAGACGACTAGCAGCCAGCCGCAGTCGGGCAAGAACAACAAGCGCAAAGGCAAGGGCAAGAAGAAGTAAGCTTTGGGAAGCTCTTGGTGCCGAGTTGTTTTCCGGTTGGCGTACAGGCTTGGATCGGTCTGCTTTCTGTGGATAGATGCGCAGGTGGCAATACACTGCGAGGCAACAAAATCCACTGCTGCTTGATAAACGGGGTTATTACTGGCGGACCAAAAATCACAAAAGAGGCAGATCACGGATTCCCCATTAGACAAGTACCTGCATAATCTAGGAGCTCTCGACTTCCTGCGCTTTAATTTTGAGTGAACACTTGGCTTGACCACCCCGGATAACTTTGTGCCACAGATTTTCATGCTTAAGGTGAGTGATCTCTTGAGCTGTCTGCTTTCACGCTCGTGTTCTCATGCTTTCCCATCCGCGGTGGTTCTTCCTTACCACTGAGGAATACCGCGATCACCAGCGCAGACGGATGGAAACGTACCTTCTGGGCCGGTTTCTGGGCTCAGTACGGCGAAAGTAAAGGGCACGCTCCCTGCCTCGCATGTTAGCCGTGCTATCACAACCATATGAGGGCAGGGGAACGTAGGAGCGGAGGATGACAGGGATACTAAGTGCACAAAATATAGAGTGGATGGGATGAGTGCCCCCAAAGAGTATCAAGAAAAAGAAGTAGAACGAAACCCCCCAACGCCTGCCTTTCCCTAGGGGTACTCTCGTGCTGTGCTATATATGCCAACGCCCCATTCTCTATGCGGTGAGCATCTGTCTGCGCAAAAAGAGAAGACTGGCACATGTGCCGGAAAAAACGACACAATGAATGCCATGCCAAATTGTGCCGTGTCCTCTCGAACAAAGCAGGATTTGGGAGAGGGGGGGGGGGGTCATCTGAACCGATCCACGCACCACAGCACACAAAACCCTCGTCGCTCCTCTCTGGCTTTCGCACCACATAAAATCAAAGAAATCACCGCACGAACCCTCCGGCGCCCCCCCCCCTCCCGCTTCCCCTCTTTATAGCATCTCCTCATCATCCCTCCAGCCGCCAACAAAACTCCCATACTGGTTCTCCATCCACTGCTGCCTCTCCCAATCCAGCATGCCGCCCGTGGCCTTGTACGCCGGATCCAGGGCCGCCTTCCGCTCACTCTCCCCGTACTCCCTCCGCGACAGCTCCTCGTAGCCCGACTGCATGTACGGCTCCATGTACGTGTGCGCGTGCGGCACGGGCTCCCATCTGCTGCTGTCGGCCGACTGCACGGACGAAGGGCTGTTGCTCAGCAAGATCTCGGTCCCGTCGAGCGACATGGCTACTTCGTGAGAGGGTGCTGCTTGCTGCTGCAACTCTTGCTGCTGCTGCAGGTCGTACCGCCGCCGTGCGAGCATCTCCTCCTGCTCAAGACTGGTGGCGCTCCACGTGAGGCTGGGGTTGTCGACGCTGCTGCTGCTGGCGCCGCCGCCGCCGCTGTTCGGTGGGCAGATGGTCCACAGCTGGATGAGGCGGGCCTTCTGGGCGTCGTCGGCGCGGCGGAAGAGCTCCACCTGCGGGAGGGAGAGGGCGGAGGTGTCGACGCCGTGGACGCGGAGGATGTACTCCAGGTCCGCAAGGTCGGGCTCCGAGGTGGGCCGCTTGATGGGCTCGTCCTGTGCTGATGGTGGTGGTGGGGCGCGGCTGAGGGGGTGGGCGATGTGGGCGGAGTGGGTGTAGTGTTGGGAGATGTAGACGATCTTGTTGGCGCCCTCGTCTGGGGTTGGTGGGGATGGTTGGGTGAGGGTCAGGTTCTTGGCGAACAGGGTCGCGAGATCATCTTGGACTGCCATGGTGGATGGCGAGCTGATGACGATAGCGGGTGGTAGCAGGGCGGAGAGGCTTGTTTGGTCTGGGGCATTGTGTTAGCATGATGGTTCGCGATTATCCGTCCCGAGTCCGCAGCAGCGGGGCCCACTCGTGTGTGTGTGTATGCAAGTGGCTGTCTGTGATGGTGATTCCTGACAATGTGATTATGTTTCTTTGTTCTGCTCTGCCGTCGGGTATCTTGTATCTTGTGATGCCTCGAAGCTGTGCCTCGAAGGCTGTCTGTCAGGTAGCAGCAGACTGGACTCTCGTGGGGTGGGTGACAAAGCTGTTTATATTGGCTATGCTATGGTAGGTACTCGAGGCAAAGCTGTGGAAACAAGAGCAAGGAGAGGAGAAAAAAGTGGTTGGTCAAGCAAGAGTGGCCGGAAGGTAGCCAGAAGTTGAGATGTGATGTGGCCGCTGGTTAAAAGTCGACGGATCGATGACTGGCGTGGTGATGGGCAAAGGTCCGGGATCGCACTTTCGCACTTGTCACTCTTGGCCAGGATGGGACAAGGGGGAGGGGAAGCGGGAGCGGAAGTCGCGGTTGGAGGTTGCTCGTTAGTCGAGGGGAGTATCGTAAGGGCAGGGAGGGCATCGAGAAGAGGAATACAAAAATCATATGATCAAGCAGTGAAGGGAGACGATCGAGGAGGAGGAAGTCGAACATCTCATTCCCTCCTAGTATTAGTATATACCCCCATGATCCAATACGGAAATGAGGGGTGGCCCTAGCACCGGGGAATGACGTCCCTCGTGTTTCCTGCATGCGATGTTGGCCGCCTTGCCGCCCAAGACACCGGGTAAGCTTGGGCATCACTTTGGTAAGAGTGTAAGAGTCAAGGTCGAATAGCGACAGGCCCTGAAACGGAGGCGTGTAGGTCTGGTCCTCCAATGAAGACGTGCCAGCTGGAGAAAATGGAGGGGTAACAAAGCAGCATTCGATGCCAGGTCTTGACACGGGAATTCCTGTCCAGACACGCCCATCCTGCGCGGACGTGTCGTGATGGCCGGTTCTGGATGGAGGCCTCGATCCAGAGATTGGATATCAGCTCCGGAAATGCAGCATATCAAACATGAAAGTTTCATGGCAGCGCGAAATCTTCGCGGTAGAATTCCAGATGGGTGATTTGGTCGCAAGGCGATGGACAGGGGTGCCCCTGCACACGGGGGTCCAGAACTTCTCTTGTCTCCTACCACAAAGTACCATAGTATGTGGGCGATTTGCCCCCAGCAGAGTTGCGAGCAATAAAAGAGCATTTACATTCGACCAAGTGCTCCCCTTCGAAGGAGTGATTTCCCGGCAGCGCTGGTCTGTCTCGCGTGGCAGCGCCGACAAAACATGTCACTCCCCGCACGAGACTCCTCTCGTGGAAGATTACGCAATAGAGATATCTTACTGTGGAAGAGCTGGGGGTGCCGCGATTCGTTGTCTTGTTCCCGCTGTCTGAGTAGTGCAGAGACGCACTTATGCTGAACATCTGATGCTCTCCGACTATCTACTTATGTACACTCCACATGGATGCGAAGATAGTGATAGGCGCACGGGCCACCCGATACGTCACCTCAGACTTGCGGATACACGCCTTGTTCCGGAGGCCTGGTGCGACTGAAGCCCTCACTAGGTAACTAGTCTTCGGACACAGTATCCTCTTCCTCGAACTCACCTCTCTCCAGCAGTCTTTCCCTAGTGACTTGACCTCTCATACCTGACATCGCAATACCAAGTACATCAAGATGGCGTCCGGACCGCCACCCAACTACTGTATGTCGCTTGCCCCACCCGAGCTCGAACACATGCGACTGACCCCCGCCAGATGCCATCCTCGAGATCCAGGAGACAGCAACCACCCAACAAGTCCGCGATGCCTACAAACGGTATGTGCCAGTTCTCCTACACAATCCTCGCTACTGACCACCCTCCAGCGCCGCCCTCAAAACCCATCCAGACCGCGTCCCCGCCGAATCCCCCGAGCGCGCCTCTCGCACCCGCAGATTCCAGCTCGTGAACGATGCATACTTCACCCTCTCCGACGCCACCCGGAGGCACGAATACGACAGCCAGCGGAAGCTCTTCGGGGGCCGCTCCTCCGGCTCCTCACGACCCGCCGACCCCTTCGCCGAGTTCGAGACAGATGACGCCGCCGCCGCGGGGGGTCAGGCCGGGGCTGACCAGTCGGCCTTCAGCTGGGCGTGGAACTTCTTCACGAGCCAGGCACAACAACAGCAGCAGCAGCAACAACAACAGGGAAGAGGAGGAGGTCAGAACAACCAGAGTGGTGGGCAGCAGCAGACGAGGCAGGAGACGGAGAGCCAACAGTTTGGCGATGTGTTCGAGGAGATGCTGCGCGAGGAGGGCATGGCGGAGCCTAATGGGACGGCGAATAATCGCTTCTGGGGACTGATGGGTGGGGCGAGTGGTGGTGTGCTTGGGTTCATTATTGCGAATGTCCCAGGCTTGCTTGCTGGTGCGGTGGCGGGCAACAGGCTGGGTGCGATTCGGGATGTCAAGGGGAAGAGCGTCTATGCCGTCTTTCAGGTGAGTGAAAGCTTTTACTTCTCAGTCGAAGCTTGGTCAACGGCGGAGCGGACTTCGTGTTCGTGAGGCCGCGGGGACTCGTCCATTCCGGCCCCGACCGGACGACGGGAATTTCGCTATTGAGTGCTTGGATTGACATTGTGTTTTAGGAACTGCCACAGGGCGATAGAGCAAGATTGCTGAGCCAACTGGCGGCGAGGGTATTCAGTCATGCAGTGGGTGTCTGATAAGTAAACGGGCATGAGAAATTTTGCTTAGCATGGCGTTCGGGATGGGTTGGGCAACACAGAACAGGGCATTGGGTAGGAGGACGTTGACATGGCAGTCCCTAGGTAGTTAGTTCTCTATCATCCTACAAGTCAAGCTTCAAGTCTGAGGAATGAGGAATGTTCCATAGGCGGTACATATGAGGCAACACATTGTGTGGCAAATATGCATATCTAGGTAAACAGATGATATCTCTCTCTCCTAGGTCTCCTCTCCTGATCATCTGTCTCCATTCACTACTCTTCCCACCATGATTGCGATGTTTATTTCCTGGGTAGATTCCTCCTATATGCATTCTCTTTAGATGCTTTTTGTATGCCTCTCGTTGCAGTACCTTCCGTCTACTAATTCTTTCAAAGCTCTTTTCGGCCCTCGTCTAGGGGGCGTTTCGGCCAGGAGTCCTCCCGGATCAACGGGGCTCGTCAACGGGTCAGGGCGGCTGAGTCTTTGAAGCAGCGCTAAAGTCGAGATCGTAAAGTATCCCAAGTACCTTTCTCCTCCTAGGCCGTTCAGCGCACCGTGATCGTTTCGATGATTTCGTAGAGGCTTTTTGGTCTGGGTCGTTGTTTAGCTGCTGACGAACTCCTGAAGAGACAGCAGCGTGGACAGAGAAGACGACCAAGCGACTCCAGCGCTCTGCCCAGACGGTTGGACACAGCGAGCACGAGGCGGCCTGGGCTACCCAGTTTCCTGCATTCCTGCCTCTTCATACAAGTTAGAGACATCGTCTCCATTGTTGCCGGACCCCAGCAGTCGTGGATGAAGTGGGCTGGGAGAAGGAACGGCAAAACTGTTGACTTATCTTTCTCCTTGCCCCCGACAGTCTGGAAGCCACTCTCCAGAGCGACCTCCATGAGCCGCAGCAAGTCCAACATGAGTTGTTGCTGCCCTAGTCCGGTCGAGTTGGTCTTCTTGTTGACGAGTGGTAATGCAGAGTCCCCCGCCGGCGGCATTGAGGACCCAAAGACGCAGGCCATGATCTTCCTGACGTCTTTCCGGCTCTCGTTCCAGGACAAGCTCTTCCACTTGCCTCTAGGGCCAGGATGTCTCGGAGCCAGCTTCTCGTCAGCCAGGCCGGGCCGCGGGCTACTCCACTGTTGTCGTGAGAGCTCAGCAGCCACCACTGTCAGCCTCATGGCCTCCGGGCCCTGGAAGAGCTCCGCCATCTGCACAGCTTCGCGCACCTCCTCGACGGTAACGGGATGAGGCACTTCCTGGCGGGTCGGGCACAAAGGCCACCTGGAGCATCCGATTCTCTGCCGGATGTCCTGGATGCGGACGGCCGTGTATGCAGGGCCGGTCACCCGTCCGTATACCAGGTACTCGCAGGTATAGGCATGCACGCCCAGCGTGCTCATATGAGCGATTCGGTAGGGCCGCTGTTCATCGGTGAACATGGCGCTGGTGTCGAGCACCGCGATCCATCCTGGGGCGGGCTTGACAGGCTTCCCGCCTCGCACTTTGACGTGTCCAGGCCAGTGTCCGGTCGCAAAGTGCAATGCCGTCGCCAGATCTGCGCTCCACGAGCTGAATGGTGAGGACATGGCTGTTATGCCGCTCAAGTGGCTGTCTACTAGATCTACAAAGAGGTCGAAGGGTATATCATGCATGCTTTCCGGCATGCGAAGGTCTCCACGAAGGAATGCGTGGGGGGTGACGCCATGCTCGTTGTTGAGGATAGGGTTGCCGCCTCCGGAGCTCTCGTGGAAGCCCCTGAATAGGAATCTGGGCAGATAAGGGGCCGCCTCTGTTGAAGTCCAGTTAGTGAAGAGTTCTCAATACTTTTGAAATGGAGAGCATCCTGTATGCCAGGTACGCACCCAATAGCACCTCGTTCTTTTTCTCGTTGCCCAGCGCATGTCGAACTCGGTTCTTCCTGTGGAAAATTTCTTGCTCAACTGTCAGAGTCTTGTGGACTCCAGATTGCTTTAGGTGTCGTCCCATTTTTGGTCGATATCAGAGAGTGTGTGGGATAAGTCTCTATGACCAAGTTTGTGTTGGCTCTTCAATCTTGTCTCTTCAGTTGATGAGCTTCCTCAAGCTTGAAGTTACGACAATAGGTAAGAGGCCTTTCCTCTATTAAATAGCCTTTTCGTCGCAGGTGCGAAGAGAGTGACAGGTTTGGTTTCCAGGAAGAGCTGTGAATGGATGTCTCATGGACAGTGCCAGGTATGTCGGGAAGTGGGTATTGAGTACGCGATACTACTCATATTCGACCTCAGATAGTGTTGCGGAACAATACATCAGGTGGTGAGAAATGACACACAACCCAGTTATTCCATAATCCTAAAATATTTCGTCAACCTGTCATGACCAGTCCGTTGGGAGGCTAGAAATCACCAGCGGGACACTAGAGACTTGCTACATACTAATAGCTCGGTAGTCAATCCCATATCAACAGTTCTCGCCAGATATATGGAACACCAGCATTTAATACTAGTACTTTCCGGGTAAAGAGCGTATGAATACGTGCTAGTGTCACGTGCTTGCTTCCTCCCTGCCCCTGCTGGTTCTCACATCTCATCCTAGTTTCCTCTCTCGACAAGCTTAACACCTGCAGGCTCGAGATTTGGTGTGTGTTGCAAGATGACCGACGATGGCTCCTGTCCGAGGTCACCGTAAATGATGATGAAGGATGAGAAACGAATTGTGAACAAAAACGGACTCAATGTTTAGTTGCTAAGGACAAGACGAATCTAGCGCATCAGAGGGATGCAGGAGCCATTCTAGCCCCCTTCGGACGGTCAAACCGCTCCTCCTACAAGTGCCTCTATCAAGACTGGCGCTCAGATCGCCCGTTAATTAGTTTAGCGCAAGTCCCATAAGGCTGTGTTAAAAAGAACCCGTTAGCTGTTGTTGTTTGGGCCAGCCAATCAGTAGTAAAATTGATGATGAAGGAACAAAAACTCTCTGTCCGGGTCTGCCCAGATTTCTCTATTTATGCCCCGCCGTCCCTCTATCGCTCTTTCCAGCACTACACTGTCTAAGTTCTTGCAAGGCTATTACCTCTACAACTGCTGAAACTGCATACCAGCAGTTCTACTAAGGTAGAAGAGGCCTACTGCGCAGACCTTTGCTTGGAAAGAATTTGCGATCGCAGCATTTCCCCTAAGTACCTCTGTGCGCTACATGACGCCGCTGTCACACATTCGTAGGTTTTCACCCCCCTCATTTTGAGCACCGGCAGAGACATCCGCGGCCTGCTCTTGTAGCACACACCTAGCAGATCCTTCCGGGCAACTCAGGTCACACTAATAAACTACATAGTAAGTAAGCGACTCCCTAAGATTCAAGATATTAGGATTTCAAAGTTCCTTCTATGAGAACCATCATGCAGGTATGGTGAAGAGGTTTGTATACAGCGGACTCTCAACTTTCACTGCAAAGTCGACCTGTTCTGCGCGCTTGTCTTGTAGTCTCAGAAGAAGCGCAGCACGCTTCTTGCGGCGCTAATCAGGCAACAAAAGTCTTGCTCTTATGAGAAACATAAGCCCATTGGATGATGGTCAGATGGAGAAGTCGGAAAACCACCGCAGCTTCTCAAGAACAGTGGGCCAGCACTCACCTGGGCACAGCCGACTTTCCGCTGGGATTGATGGCTGAGTTCCTCGCAAACTAGGTCGCTCGGGTGGGAGTTGCCTGAGAATCAGGCCAAGGCCATGCGCGAATTCGCACGCCTATAACCTTATCAAGCAAAATGACCGATGGGGCCCAGGAGGGCCCAGAATTTCTGGGCTGGGTTCTAGCGACCTTGGATGCAAAAACGATGATGCTCCGTCTTGGAAAAGAGCTTGTGCCAAGCAGCGAGACCCATCGACAGCCTGACGCTCACTGATGGCGAGTCAAACCGGAGCTTGGTGGACGAGTCAATTCTGGAATGTCTGGGATCGGGAGAACAGCGGAAATGAGGGAGGCCGTGTGCACAAAAGCTTAGCTGTGCTGTTCGAGCCGGATTCGACAATTACACCTACCTCCGCCCAAGGGTGAGAGAGTTGGTCCGCAGACCTCTAGTAGGTGGGAATCCCGACATCGAATAACAGTGGGATGGAAAGGGGTGGGTGGGTAAAGGAGTGGGCAGTCGAGAGAAACGGTGGGTCCTGAAGAGACGGTCCCGGCGCCGGAGGGAGATCCGGACCCCGAAGAGAAGTCCGCAGAAGAATGCGAAGCCGGACCCGCGGACGGCTCCGCCCTTCAGGGGCACCTAGTAGGATGGGTGGGAATTTCCAGCGTCGAGTTCGGATAACATAGGTAGGTATACACTACTATGGTCGCAGTAGACGGGCAAAAAAAGTTGACGATCGGCAGTAGGTGTGGGTTTCCCGCATTAATCCCCACCGGCACATACCTTGCTAAAAAGTTACATGTAGCACAAGCTCATTAGTACTTCTTAGCATTGCCAAGTTTTAGCTACAGGCTTAGAAATGCTTGAATACCCTGCTTATAATGCTCTTGATCATCTAAGTATTATAAGAGCACTTTATATAATACTATCTTTTAGCTGATAATATTCTTTTATTTCTGTTATAATTATAAACTTTATTACTAAGCTATAAATTTAGGAGTCACTACTTAATGTTTTAAGATATTACTAATATATTATTAGCCTTAATGTTAGTCTTAGATTAGCTATATTAATAGCTTAAAAATAATCACTACTTTACTCTTAAGTCTAAAAGAAAGAAATTTTTAATAATATGAAATCAAGTTTGTTAATAGATTTGGATGATTTTTAGTAGTAAGGGTTAAGCATTATAATAATATAATAAATGCTAATACTAGTTTTATAAGAATACTATAGTTTAACTAAGTATCTTAGTTATTACTAGATTTGTATTTATGCATAGATAGTGAAGTGGAGAAGTAGAGAATAATATAGTTCTAGCTTAGTAACGATCTCTAACACTATAGTAGCTTATTCCTGATCATTCAGGGATCATAGTGTATGTAAGGCATGATGGCAGTGACCTTCTATTCAAATATATTTCACACCTCCCCACTAGGCTATATATATGTTCTGCCCTTCTTGATTTTCAACAGACACAGCTTTTCCAAACAATGCTATGACACCTGTGGACTAGATCGTTGCACCCGGCAGCTGCTTCATGATCACGACCGACAATTGAGCTTCCATCAAAGCCTTGTTCTTTTTGGGGCGAGCCTCAAATCTCCAACATGTCTGGACTAAACCTCTCCGTAGGCACACTTGGCTTCCCGGGCAGCGAGAAACTCCAGCAATGCCTAGATGTACTCAAAACCGTTGGCGCCGTGAACATCGACAGCGCTGAAATATACGGCAACAACGAGACGGACCTCGGTAGCGTTCATGCCGCCGAACAGGGCTTCATTATTAGCACCAAGAACCCTGGCGGCTGGATCCCCGGCGCTCTCAAGGACTTGAAGCAAAGGACCGACAAGTCTCTCGCGAGGCTGAAGGTTCAGCAGGTTGACATCCTGTACATTCATGCGCCAGGTACGTGTCTCGGGGGAACCAGAACAGTTGTCTTCTAAAGTCCAGTCCCAAGCTTCTTGAGGGCTTGACAACGGTCGCTTGCTCTCGACAGACCAACCCATCGCTGACCACGAGTAACAGACAAGACACTGAAGCCGGCAGACTGGGCACACGACATGGATGAGCTGTACAAGGCGGGCAAGTTCAGGCGGTTCGGCATCAGCAACTTCACGCCCGAGGACACGCGGGATCTCCATGCGTACTGCAAGGCGAACGGGCTGGTCCTGCCTACCGTCTACCAGGGGAACTACAACGCAGTCTCTCGCCACATCGACACCAATCTGTTCCCTGTCCTCCGGGAGCTGGGCATCTGCTTCTACGCCTACTCTCCGATCGGCGGAGGGTTCCTGACCAAGAGCCGCAAGGCCCTCGAGGAAGGCACGGAAGGCGGCCGGTTCGCGGTGGGTGACGATGCGCCGAACAAGATGTACCGTGGCTTCTACTTCAAGCCTGCGCTGCTGGAGGGACTGGGCAAGTGGGAAGAGCTGGCGAAGATCGAGGGTGTCCCCCAGGCCGAGCTTGCGTACCGCTGGGTGTACTACCACAGCTCGCTGAAGCCTGAGAAGGGAGACTTCGTGATCATGGGGGCAAGCAAGCCGGCCCAAGTCACGCAGACCGTCGAGGGACTGAAACG
Organism: Juglanconis oblonga; assembly: GCA_003012965.1. NCBI lineage: Eukaryota > Fungi > Ascomycota > Sordariomycetes > Diaporthales > Juglanconidaceae > Juglanconis > Juglanconis oblonga. Next base: position 21,671 of record MUZH01004362.1, on the reverse strand, counting down.
GGGACCTCTGAAGCCGGAGGTGGTCAAGGGCATTGAGGAGATTTGGGAGATCGTGAAGCACGAAGCGATTGTGGACAACTTCGATGCTACGGGTGGGAAGGATCCCCGTTGAGAAGTTTGAGATCCAGGACATGGGTGTGCTTCAATATGAGGGCGGATGTTTCCCAGTGCCGCAAAAGAACTGGCGAAAAAGGGGGGGGGGGGATGAAACGCTCCTTGTACCGGGTGTACAAGTTTAGCATTTCCGTTATGCAAATCTGGCAATTCTTCAAATCATGTTCCAGTGCAAACCTGAACCAGCTGGAATATCCGTTGTCCTTGGCATTACTACCCAGGTGGGAATCAGTAGGATTGCTTTGAAATCCCGTGTCAAGGCTGTTCTTCCTGTCTGGGCCTCTTGTCGTACTGTGCCGGCGGGCACAAAGCTAGGTAATTCTCTTCTCGGACTTGGACCTGAGGTGACAAGGTCGGGGACGCGGTGTGCATACTTGACGGCGCGATTGTGCTGTGTCTAGGGACCGACTACTACTTCAAGTTCGTCGCGACACTTTTTTCCACGCCATCGTGTTGGGCGAGGTTTCAGGGTAGATGCATGTGACAGGGCCTTCCTTGCTAATGGTGAGCATGATGTAAGTGACTACCAGGCGCGAGGCCTTTACTCTTTCTAGTGCATCGTGAATGATGCTATTCAGAGGACAGACGAGGACGCATGCCTGACTGCTCACGTCAGCGCGCCTCCACTCCCTCTTGCGCCTGATCTGTCACCAGTGGATCTGCATCCCTGGTGTCTGCTTCAACCGTCTTCCTTCTTTCCGGTAACCACCCCGAGATGAGCGTGAACCACGCAGCCATCAGCACCATCAACAGCCAGATCGCATATCCACCTAGCCACTGCGTCCTCGCGCCGAGCGCAAACAGACCCGTGAACAAGGCGGGCGCGAACGACCGCATGAGGCTCAACCCCATGAGGGCGATCGAGTTCAGCGTGCCCAAGACCCTTGTGCTCGGCGCGACGTCGTTCAAGGCCAGCTGGATCGCCGTGAACGACATGGACACGCCGCAGCCGATGGCCTGTAACACGGGCACGGTAACCCAGAATGCCGTGACGGCGTGGCGGCGCAGCATGATGTTGCCGAGGGGCGTGAGGCTGAAGAATATCGGGTAAGCGATCGCGCAAGCACGAATGACGGCGTTGGTGCCGAAGCGGCGCTGGAGAGGGGGGAAGATGACGAGAAGCCAGAAGGCCTGTGCGGCACCGTTGATCGCCATGAAGATGCTGATTTGATATGGCGCGAGGCCGAAGCCCCCAAGGTTCACGGGGGAGAAGAGGAAGACGGGGAGGATAGCGGTGTAGGCGACGGCGAGGAGCATGATGTGGCAGTAGATGTAGAGAACAATGGACACGCCGGGTGCTTTGAGGAGCTTCGGTATGCTGAGAGACTCGTCCTTGGGCTTGGTGACGCCGTCCTCGGCGGTGGGCCCGCTCTTGTCCAGCGTCTCCCTCACGAACAAGGCGGAGGCGAGGGCACTGGAGAAGCCAATGCCGGCGATGACAAAGCTTGATAGCGCGTAAGGGTAGTCAACGAGGAACTGGATGTGTCCAACAAACCGGGGATACTGATGTGCAGGATCGGCGAGGGCTCCTCCCACTATCGGGCCCAAGAGGATGCCCATGTTGCCCGAGAAAGCAAACCAGCTGAAAGCGACGGCCTGAGTGCGTTGAGTGGAGAGTTCGGTGAGCATGGTCCGGATGGTAACGATGGTGCCAGCGAACACTCCGGCAATGCACCGGAACAGGATCATCTGGCCGATGGTCTTTGCGGTGCCGAAGATGGAGGTTGCAACCGACACGCCGACGAGACTGAACACGAGGACGGGCTTCCGGCCCAGGCTGTCGGCCGCCTTGCCCCAGAAGATCATCACCACGGCTTGGGTGAGGGAGAAGAGCGACTCGATCAGGCCCGAGTAAAAGCCGACGTCAGCATCAGCGAGGTGGCCGTTCTCCTGGACCATCTGGTTGATGTAAGGGAAGATGGAGAAGAAAGCCATGGGCTCGACCAAGCGCGCGTAGCAGAGGAAGAGGATCTGCCGTTTTGGCAATGGCCGGTCATGGTCATCGTCTTCCTCACTTCTAGAATTGCTGGGCTCTTCGGAGCCGGAACTTTGGACTATGGTCGAACCAGATAGCGAGGAATCCGCTGTGGGAGCCATGTCTTTGCCCACCAGGAGAGGCGTCCGCTCTGTGGCCGTCGCTGCGGCAATGCCGTCGTCGTTGCTCTCCATGGTGGGTGACTGCCGATAATGTTGTGTGTTGGAGGAGAGAGGTAAGCAGCAATTCATAGGGGGGAAGCTTGACAGCTCGAGGTCGCATGAAATAATAGCCGCCAGCACGCCAGGGCTAAGATCAATCACGAGCCCAATCACAAGCCCCATCACGAGCGGGCCGAGCCGAAAGTCAATTATGGCGCATCTCACAAAGTGTCCACCTTCAGCATTTTCTGCGTGAAGAAAGCGGAGATGCGCCCAGGAGGACGAGCTTCACGTGCATCTGCGAGCGGATAGACCGGAATGTTTTGCAAGGCTTTGCGAAGGTATCGTTCCCAATCCCAACCGTCCGAGGAGACTTTGTCTGATCTTCGAGTTCTGATCTTCGAGTTGATCGCGAAACCCAACACTGCACCATTGCAACGACGAGCACAGCATTGCTGTTGGACCAGCAATTTCCTTGACGTGATACAGGAAGAACGGTATACAAAGCCGAAGGCCTACTGTCACACACTGTAGGCTGACGAGTGGATCCGCGATGGCGATGGCGATGGTGGCTTGCCATGATCTTGGAGCGAGGTCTTGGGCTCGAGCACCATTCCAGCAACATGTTTTCATCTTGGGCAGTGAAGTTCATACTGAGCCCTTCAAACCGGAAAGGTGGTTAAGCGAAAGAATCCCTATGTAATCGGTGCAACCAGGGTAGATAGAGGATTTTGCAGCCTGACCAGATTGTGGTTCGAGCTGATCACCATAAGAGGGAAGATTGCGACGAGCTCTCCTCTAGGTCGGTCAGTGAGGTCCAGGCTGTTTAAGTGGCTCCGGTACTTTTTTTGCCCTTTTTGCATGCTGTGCCTGTGTTTGTGGCTTGCACACATGGTGAGAAGCGGCATCTTCGTTCGCAGTCTCTTCTTGTCCACGTCCTGAGCCGCAGGCGCGTGTGTAGTAACTGGGGTTGGGTATATATATCTATTAGCGATGCTGTTGGTTAGGCGAGTCTTTCTATATCTGTCTACACGTACTATTGATGTTATGGGCACGGGTGGGCATTACATTACGGCTAAAATGGAGTATCAGGCTGACTGAGATATATATATTAATAGTATGATTATATGTTAACGATAGTATGTGGTTCCATGTAGGTATCCCCCGACGCTGGGCTGCAGCTTGGCTGTCTATCTCCATCCAGCATACCGCGCTGTCCCAATAAGCAAGCATACTGTTCCGTCACCTCTTTGTTTACGCCAAACAATTGATGCCCGCATGCAGATATACACGGCACGACCACGCCTTTTAAGAAGCAGTCATATGACACCCTGCCTAGGGAGCCTCGCTGACACATGGCATAGCGAGCCTCTTGATGGCCGGATCTCAGTTAGGACGGTAACGAGTACCTCCACAACAGACTCGCGCCCTGGATCTCCGGCAGCTTGTACTCGTCCATCCCCATCCCTGATGTACGCATGCGCTTCGACTCTTGCTGCTCAGCATCCTCCAAAACAGCACCATCATCTCTTCTCTCATCCTCATTGACTCGTTTCCTCTTCATGCAAGCCCCCATCTTCATCCTCGTGTCGGCCAGGCCCAATTCCAAGCCCGTCTCCAAATCGCGCTTGAACGTCCGCCTGAAGCGCAGCCAGTCGTAGTTGGTGGGCAAGTGACCTCGGAGGTGGTGCAGCTCTCCGGCTTTTGGTACTTTGGTGCCATCGTCTTCGTTGAGAGGGTAGTAGTACACCTCGTTCTCGTGTGGGAGCCAGGGCTTCTCCTTCGTCCAAGGGATGCGGTAGAAACTACTCCCGCTCGCCTCGCTCTCTAGACTGGACGACGACTCGGAGGATGTGCTCGGCGTGCTTGCCCGGGAGCAAAGTTCATCGTCACTATCCTCATTCCCCATCAGCACCCTCGGCCCTGGTGGTGTCGTCCCCCTCTCGTAAACCGTTGCGTTTCTCGACACCTGCCCATCCCCCATGCCGCTGTACCCCACCATCTGTCCGACCGACGGCAACTCCGCCACCTCATACTGCACTTCCTGATGTACGACAAACACCAGCCGCTCCAGCCTCCTGAACACCCCCAAGCGTTGCAGGAACCGTCCCATGTTGTTTCTTGTTAGCTTCTTCCAGCCCAGCACCGGGTGCCAGACGCCCGTGTGCACGCCATAACTCGTCCCAAAGGCAAGGCTTCGCAGGTTATCTTGTATGAGCGGGATCTTGCCCATGAACAACAGCGTCCGCAGCAGATTCCGCTCAAAGAGACAGCTCTCCAGTAACAGGACGTCCCTGGCCAGGTCGACGTACTTCGTCGTGCGTCCTAACGTCAGGGGCCGGTAGTGGTGTAGAGCCAGCGAGCGGGACTCGCGACACACGGCAGCAAGTGGTGGCGGTGACTCGGAGCGTAGATTGGCGAAGCGGAGGCCTTGCTGTGCGGGCGTCTTTTGTGAGCTGGACGCGGGATAGATGTCGAAGACGCGAGGCGGAGGGAGGGAGCATTCCCAGATGAAATTGCGCAGCTCAGGCGGGAGGAGGGTGAATTTGTTGAGGGTGGTGGGGCTGGCCATGTCTGATGGTGAGCTTGTTGGTGGTCGTGGGAGAGGGGACGTTGGTCTTGGTGTGGTATACATGACGAAAGGACAACGGGTACGACCGCGGACCAGAGGTATACTAAGGTCCTTAAGGGAGGTTTGAGGCAAACAACGAGGTCCTTCTGCGTCTCCGGCCGCAACCACTGTTCTCCACTATGGCCGCTGTCGAGGATCGTACACCCGGTCCAGCCTCCTCTTGATCCTTCGACCCCGTCACGGCGGGAATACCAACACTAGACAGCCGCCAGAACCGCGCCGTCTGTCTTTGTGAGAGGAGAGAATCCGGGGGGGGGGGGGATGCGGTTTCAGGATCTCAGCATGCGCCAGAATCTTTTCTCTCCCTTGTCTTGCTCGCTCCCTAGTCAAGGACTATTCTCGACGCCGGCGTCTTCCTAGTCGCGTTACCGCTCGGTGACCGAAACAAGAGCTTCTTTGGTGGGTGTCCAGACTTATTGTCAATAGACTGGAAGGGTTGCCATGGAATCTGGAGAACCAATATAAGGGAGTGGAATCTCAAAGAACGAGAGCTTATGCGTGAGGCGGTGGCATGAGTCGCGACGGTCCATGTGAACTTGGTCGAGTCCTGCACGTATGTAGAGGTGGGATAGTGGGTGCGGGTGTAAGGGGACGAAGGATGACCAGAGAGAAATAATCAAGATATACGAAAGCAGGTTCGGCAGTATTCCCTTCTGGGGGGGGAGTGCGGCGTCCCAAATACAAAATCCCCGTCGCTTGACATTCTTGGACATTGGACACACAACTGGGAGGAATAGACCTTGCAGCCTCGGCCTGCATAAGACGCGGTCGAACTGTCAGAAACGAGTTAGGCACGTCACGCACTCCAAAGTGCAGCCTTTTCCTGTAGATTGCCGATGGACTGGGAGTTGAGCATGTAATCAAAGAAACAAAAAAGGCCTTCCGCAGTGGGAAGTGACCGCGGGGGACCCTGTGAGAATCCAGTTGATGCCAAGCGGAGGCACGGGATTGAGACATGGATGTAATTTCAAGGCCATGATGAGCTAGACAGGGATGGGTTTTTGATAGTTGAGATGAGAGCAATTCTGCACTTATTGCTTAAATCTGGCGATGCTCGTTTAGAATGGACGGCAAGTCCTATGATGCGGGATAGTCAATTCTGCTATGCGTATACGGAGAAGAGAGAGATTGGTCATGCTCGTGTCATCAAGTGCGAAACAACCTGTCGGCTCGGTGTTCTCGACGTGGACAGATCAAAAATAGACACCTCGAAGTGGCAGCATTCGCCGAACGGGAGGGTAGCCGTATGAGGAGGTTCCGTGGCGGTTGGGGAATCTGTTCGGTTGTTTGCCGTGGAGAGATCGGTTGACTGAGGAGGGCGGCCGTACCATAATACAGTAAAGTTTGGGAGGGCGAGCATCTGAATGGTACCATGCGGTCCGCGGAGAGCCTCTCGTGAAGAGACTGTGGTAGCGAGCACCGGGGGCCTGAGATTATTAGTCGCATTGTATGCACTATTAGTCGCATCGTATGCGACTTGAGCGTGGAATTTGCCTGCAGGGTGACAGCGGGATCTGACCGCCGCTTGACACTGCGGGAGCGACGCAGCGTGAGGTTGATTTCTAGAAAGCCTATGCGTAGCATAAATCAACTTGAGTCCGATCCACTAGGCGAATGTAGGGCAGGCTTGGCGCATGACTGAACGATCAGATCACGAGCCAGTGATTCCAGGCAATAAAGCAGAAGTCAGCGATGAGGAGGACAGTCTCATGAAGATGAAGGTTGACGTGACGACGGCGGCAATGTGCAGAGATTGTCTGCAGACCCGGGTATGTTGAGGGTATACTGCGCAGAAGTGTCGGCATAGGAGCAGGCTCGAGCAGATATTGACAGTGATAGAGTTGCTGATGCAGGTAGATTGGTGTTGAAATGGTTGCCAATGGTTGCCAATGGTTGCCATGTATCGCCATTCAATATGACGATGCCAAGCAAAAGTATAGATAGAAGACCCAGAGTCAGTGGAAAGAATTCATGTTCCAAGGGTCGTGGGGATAGATCAAGACACTCTCGTCGAGACTTCGAGTCGTGATGTGATGTGATGTGATCTGATACCTCCTCACCATGCCAGTTCATCCGTAGCATGTGAGAAGGGCTCCCTTCCTCTCGATCCCGCCTTCCCGGGGCCACGGGCGCGGAGGAAGGAAGACGTCAGACCGCTAGCAAGTAGCGCGGCAGCCGTGCAGGCGGTACCAGACTGGCAGACTGACGAGGGTGCGATGGCGTGCATGGCTTGCGTGGACACCGGGTCGAGCTGCCGGCCATCTACCGGCCATCTACCGGCGTGGAGGGCGAACGCAAAGTCCTAGCGGGCAATTTGTCGTCAAGGCCAATATGCATTGTCCTGCGTGCGTGCGCGGGCTGGCGGGGAGATAATAAGTCAAAAAGATTGGATTGGACGGGGATTTAAATTGAAATATTGATGACGAGGCACACCCTGCGCGCATCCATCCCTGCTGGGAGCTGGGAGGAAAGATGCGAGAGAGGCTTCGTCGGAGCATGGAGATTCGATACTCCGGCCCTAAGCCTCTTGTAGTAAGGCGTCCCTTGGGCCCGACCCCCTGCGCGAGCCCGCCCGCCATAAAAATTTCACGATGCGCGTTTGAAGCTTCGCTTCCATCTTCTCTTTTTTCCTTTCTTCGTGCGGCGGCATAACTCTACAAACATTACCCGTGTTGCTCGAATCCTTCTCTCCCCGTGGATCTCAAGTGTCAGTTATGCCACAGATCAACAAAATTGCAGCCAACGTTCCTCGCCAGTCCTATCCACCTCAGGTTGTCGCGACGGTTTCTTTACGGGAGCCGCGCTGATCTGGGTGGTGGCGGGGAGGTCGGACATTTCTTCTGTGCGTTTCTGGATCATGTTGGGAACTTGCATTCCTTCTCACGCGACAACACGAATGTGAATGTGGCCTTTTGGTGGCGGTCTCCGGGTGGTCGCATTGAATGGCAAAGTCGCATAAACAGGACAATCTGCCTCATTTACGTTTTTGTCAGAGTTACACTACACGATGTCACCTCCATATTGAACTATTGAACTTGACCTCAATCTTCGGATGGCCCCTAATCTTTGGTCTATCGGCTTCTATGCGCGCTCTGCTGGGCCATTTGCGACTCGCTCCGCCTCACGCGCGTCGCAAGTAAACCCCACCAACCATGTGCGTGCAACAACTATGGAAGTCTTCGCCGCCGCGATTGCTCGACAAGTGGGATAGTCATAAATCATGAGCAGCAACGCCTGCTGGGTATCACCTTGTCCTCCACATAGAGCAGCGCTCAATTCAAGATGCGTCATGTCGGGGCTGCGCAGTGATCGTGCTTTTGCTCTTCTAAGCGCCTGAGTCGTCTCCGATCTTCTCTAGCTTGCCCATGTCCCGCTTCTCACCCGTGTCTCCGATCAGCCGGATGCGATCGATGCGTGTCTTCTCGCCCTCTCCATCGCCAGACTCGACGAATATCACCAGGCTGTTGATGTTCTGGAACTTGACGAAGCGCAGGGGGATGTTGGCAGTACTGTCCGAGTTCCAGTCCTTCTCGCTCAGCTCGATCATCTGGGTGGGGGTCTCGCCCTCGGCGTCGTCGAAGCCAAGGTTGTGGGGTCGGTTGGTGAACAGCTTGATGACCTTAGGCCGCATGATGTCCTCGTCCTCGTCGGCAACGGAGGTGATCTGAAGAAGGAAAATGGTCAGCATCTGCACCGCCAGACATGCCATGGGAGGTCCAGACGTACCTGGAGGGTGTGCAGCTTCAACATGGACATGAACGGCGTGAAGATAAGCAGCTGCTCGTCCGTATCGCTGACAACCCAATCCTTCTCCGTCTTCTTGCCACCGCTCAGCGCACCGGGCTTGCTCGAGTCCAACAACACCCGCACATTGCCAAAGTCCTCGTCGAAGTTCAGCAGCTCGGTCCTGGGTATCTCGACTTGGTCGGTGACGTCGGTGTAACCGCGGGGCAACGCTGCGCCCCGCCAACCCAATGCCGAATTGCCAGCGCCACTGCCACTGCCACTGCCACTGGCTCTTGTGCTGCTACTACTTGCGGCATTCTGCGACTCTTGCGAGATCTTCTGGACAAGGGACTGGAGCTTGATAGGATCGGCACCGGTGACCTTCTCAGCTACCTTGCCGTCACGGAACATGATGAAGGTGGGGATGGAGGCTATTGCGTAGGCCTGTGCGATCTGCTGCTGTTTCTCGGTGTTGACCTTGGTGAAGGTGACGACATTGGGTTTGGACAGTTGGGAGGAGAGTTGCTCGTAAAGGGGTGCTATGGCCTTGCATGGAGCACACCAGTCGGCGTAGACTGTTGAGAGGGCAGTCAGTATCATGGAAGACCCGAAGCAAGAGTGCTTCCTTAGGAGTGGGAGGCCGCGGTGAACCTCGCGAAATGCTGCGACCAGCGTCAGGAAAAGGGCACCACAAGCATGTACATACAGTCTGCGATTACAATCTTGGAGCTGTTGAGCAGCTGGTTGAACTGCTCAGCAGACTGGATGACAACTGTAGGGGTAGACATCGTGGGTAGGAAGAGGGCCACGATCGACCAGAGTTGCTGTTGCTGTTGTTGTTGTTGTTATGGTTGTTGTGGTGGTGAATGGTGGAAAGGCCGAGGTCACTTGTTTGCCGATGAACGACGAATGTCAGGTTGACAGATTGAGCGGCGGTAGCGGGGCTGCAGCTACCCCTGCACGCCCTGCTCCCGGAATTAGTAAGCAATTTGACTTCACACCAAGGCGATGTACTAGGGTAAAACCTTCCTTTCTTTGATCAGGTCGCCGAATCTTTGTGCTGCACAGGCACGGAAGTTGATCATCTGGTTTCATTGTGCTCATCCTAAAACCACAATATACACATACTAGAATTGTGTATTGCAGTTGTATTCTTTGGTCACTGGTGCTGGGGGCACACACAGTGCTTAGGTACAAGACGCCCGAATAAGAGCTTAAAGAGCTGCATTGATCCACATCATCCACAGACACAAAAGACACCCTCATCAAGCATCTTGGCCACATGTAAGAGGCCGGATACTGTTCTCACGAGAAAAGTATATCTCGGGGCAACGTTAATCGCTAGTTCGGTGTCAGTTACAGACTACGGATAATATCTGATGGCAACGACGATGGCTCAGAAGACAGATCGAGTGCGTCGTAGAACTCTTGTTGATCATTCTCCTCCCCACCATCTTCCAGTATATCGCCGCGGAGCTCAGATGTGACAGTCTCTCCAGGACGTGATAGAACATGCAGGAGACGATCGAAGATTTCCCTCAGCTCCGGTGAGGCAGACGATCGGCCCTTCAAAGCCTGTAGCGGTGTACAACCCTTCTGATCTTGCCTGGTAGTGTTAATCCCAGCCAACTCGCCCGCCTCAGCTAGTCCGATGAAGAATTGAATTGTGTCAGGGGTAGCAAATAATGCAAGATAGTGCAGAACATTCATGCCCGTATCGTCAGTTGCCTTGTAGTCGGCTCCTCGGCGGAGCAGCACGGCCGCTGTTTCGCGAGTACCGTAGACTGCAGTCTCCATGAAGGGCGTCGTGCCCTCGGCGTCACGGTGATTGACGTCTGCACCACGGGAGATGAAGTACTCAACAAGTCCGGGGTGGTTGTAGAGAGTCGCATAATCAATGGGGGATCCTTTCATTTCGGGTGAGATCTTGTACTGAGAACAACCGAGATAGTGACGACTCACCTCCTTCTATGTCCTCATGAAAAACGTTTGCACCAGCTTGAACAAGTTCGCGAGCTACTGCGACGAGTCGCTCGTCGTCTGCACGTCTGTATCCTCGGGCTCGGCTCGTTCGCGAAGTCGCTACGCAGATCAAAGGTGTCTGCTGTAGTCGCGAGTTGCTGTTGTTGACGTCGGCTCCTAGGGATAATAGTGTTTAGATAGATACAGCTCATCATGCCTTTACTATGGGAGTCATGGGTTCCTTACCCGCTGCCACCAGTAGTCTTGCCATTGCCAGGTTTCCTTGCTGACATACAATATGAAGGGCTTTCACGGAGGCTGAGTCTCGTGGGAAATCGGGATCGGCACCGGCATCAAGCAATGCCTTGACGGCTGTTTCGTCTCCCCTGGCCGCGGCGTAGAAAAGAGGACTGCATTTCGCAGCGTCGCAGACATCGGGGCATGAAGGGAGCTGCAAAAATTCCCGGATGTCGATATGTCGGATTCCGAGCACAATTTTGTGAAGACTGGACAACTCTGCTTCCTCCATAATACGGTCCAGAGGGACGAGATCCATAAGTTCTCGTCGAAAGGGCTCCGAAACGTCAGGATTTGAGAAAATATATCCGAAGGCAACCTTCCCTACTCTTCCATCAGATTCGTACCCCAGAAGATCTTCTGAACCAACCAGCCTCAAATTGAAAGTTCTCTCGAATTCAAAGATGCGATGAGTACAGAGGGGGGACAGGTTGAAGGGACCGGGATCTACTCACATGGCGGAGTGCCGTTGTCCTGTTCTTGGAACCAATCAGCCCCTTCTTGTACCAAGACTCGGATCATGTCCAAGTCTTTGTCGAGGGAATGAAGCAACGAATGGACCGCCGCGTGAAGAACAGTCTCGCCGTAGTCGTTGTTCACGTCAATGACCGTAGCCTCTTTCCGCTGGAACAAGCGCTTGACATCGCCAACCTCCCCACGACGAATGCATCCAAACAACGTGCCTACATGAAATATGGCAGTATCTCTTGGAATGCGACGATAGACCCTCAAAATCAGCTCGGGCGAGCCCGTGGAACTCGAGAGCACCGTCGAGATCGCAGTGTGGAAAAGCCATGTAGGAAACGTGTAAGTGATTCTCGCCCACTTTGATTGAGGCCGGGCACATGAATTGACATCACAAACTGCACCGAAGAAGCCGTGGAATCCAAATGAAAAGCCCCCCAAACAGGTTGTAAATGTTGATAGACGCAAATTCCTGAATTTCTGTCGTCGACGATGGCATATACACCGGCAGAGCGTTTCACACTGCGTCCGAGATACAGAACCGGGGTTTGCAGACTCTATTCTCCTGTCAGAATCGGTGGCTGATGCAATCCTAAAGTGCACTTGCTCCAAATGACGGAACTTCTGTTCATTGTGGTTGTCACGAAGTACTATTCGGGCCTGGGTTAGATGATGCGAGTCTGCGTCGGGAACCGCAATGTCTGCAGAACTTCGACACGTCTTGGTGGTTGGATGCGGAGAGGGTCCTGGTTCAATAGTTCCCTCAATGCCCTCCTTTTGCTTCAGGAGAAGCTTGTTGAAGTCATTCAAAAGCTGCTCGTTCCTCTGGGCATGGGCATAAATGTCTGTGGATACAGACCTAATGTGTCTGCAATTAGTAAGACTGTGGGAGATTCGATTCCGAATCGCGCTGGCACTTACAAGCTTAGCATAATGAGTCTTGATAGGATGTGCTGACATGACAGTTGAAGACTGCGCTGTGTCCTGGTGATATCCTCTCTGCGCAATGCCCATCGATGTCGACGTCTCGCATCGGAAAGCCTCGATGATTCAGAAGCAGATTGGTCCGCATTACTCTCTTCTGCACAAAGCTGTCCTAGAATGGTCTGAATGCTCTCGAGGGATCTCCGGGACAGGGCCACCTCTCGCAACAAGGCTGGGTCATTTGAATCGGTGACCAGACGTGCGGCTTGCTCTCTCTGTCTTATGCTTTCTAGGAGGTCAGAGAATCTGTCAATGTCGTCTCGTAGATAATGGAGCTGCTCGGGTGTGTGGCTCCAACTGCTAATGAGGTAATGCAGCTGTGAGAGTGTCCTTGCTGAGACGTCGGCGGCGCCCAAGAAGTCAGCTGCGATGTCCATTATCGAGACTTTCAGGTAACGAATTTGGTTATCAACTTCGTTCGACATGAGTATCGACCAGTAGGCGGATCTCAAATCTTACTGTCGTTTCTCTAAGCTTGAAGTCGGCATCTTGGGGCCGTACGCCATCGTCACCAGCAGTTTCTTGACCTTGTTGCGCTGACCCACTAAGGCCCCGGGGTCCTGGCCTGAAGACGTACCAATCTGGGTAAACAGCCTTGAATGCATATGCAGGTTGTAGTAATGGAAGGAGCAAACGGAGGTTGCATTGATAAAACCCCGTCCGGGTCAGGGGTTTGGGGGCCAGGGGAGGATAGAGAATCAATCAACCCTATCACTACTATCCTGACCGTACGTTCATAATCGTGAAAGATCGACGTTCAAATCTCTCCGTCCCGGTTAGTATCTTTACTAATATCCTCGGTAAGACCGGAAGCGGCAGTCCGATAGGGCGCCTTATAAAAAGCCTCTAGATTATAAGACTAATTGCTACGATTATAACTACTATAGCCTAATCCGATACTTTACCTATATATTACTAATATCGAATTGCTCGTTTATACTTATTAAAAGGTCCTAAACGAATTAGCTTATTTTTAACTATTAGTCTATTATACTAATCGCCCTCGAATTACTTATTTATATTATTGCCGGGGGTGCTAATCTTTCTATTTTAGTCTATTTATTAATCTTTAGAGATAGTAATATTAATATCCTCTCCGAAATACCGTTTTAAACTAAACCTACTATTTTCCCCTCCCGTTTTTCCTATAACGTTATACTATTATACCCGACCGTCTCTAAATAGTTAAATACTATTAAACTAGACTAATTAGATAGACCGGTTTCAGAATTAGGGGAGAGCTAAGACCTAAGAAAAGCAGCTAATTCTGAAATCCGAGACCTTATTAGTAAACTCTTATAACTATTAATTAGGGACGTTTTATATAACTGTATTAACCTAATAGAGATCCTAGAAGAATTATTACTATTACGACTAGGACTATTACTATACCTTTAGACTAGGACGGACTTAAACCCCTTAATTATATTATTATTGCTTAACTTATACTAATCCCCCTCTGCTATATCGTTATTAATTAGTTTAGTAATAATTATATCTCTAAGATCCTTTATATTAACTTTCTTAGGCTTACCTAAAGAATTACCCGAAGAATACCTTAAAGAGGTCGATATCTTTAGTTATTAGACTAAAGCGGATAAGAACCTAAGGGAGAAGGTTATATTTATAGCCTTCCGGATTAGCCTTTAAGCTAGGGCTAAAGAATAATACCTTAAACTTTATATTAATAATCGAAAGTAATTAATTATCCCTAGCCTATTTATAAAGAGATTCTAGCTATAAGATCTTAATTTAAGATAAGGTATTATAACCTAAATATATACCTTTTAGAGAAAGATAAATAAATTAGTCCCGGACTTTATAAAGCGTATAACTAAGCTCTCCTATTAAAGCAATAAGGAGTAGACGAAGGAGTTAACTAGACGTTTATTCGCTTATTTAGCCGGGTCCGAGGAGAGCAGTATATATAAGGAAGGGCGCTGCCTTTAGGCGGAGGTTAATATGCATTTATTCGCTAATAAGAAGCTTTTAAGAGGAAATATCCTAGATAAGGACTATATATTCGATAATATCCAGGGATTTATTATTAACTATTTTACCCTATTTAATTCGGAGAGAAATCCTTTTATAGATAATCCTATAGGTATCGATTAGCCTATTAACTATACCTAAGTAGTCTTATAAATAGAAGGTCTAATAAAGGATCTAATAGACTAAGTCTTAAAGTTAAAGATTATTATTACAACTCTATCTTTATATACTATTACTCCTTAGCAGAATAGTTATTAAGCCTATTAGCCCCTATATATAAAGGAGAATTTCGCTAGCCGTAATAATTATAATAAAGGAGGATATTATAAAGGTTATATAAATGCAAATATAGCAATTTGCTTACTGGGACGTTTATTATATACTTATTTTAATTATAGAGTCTAAGGATATAGAATTACTAAATGCCTTTATAAGAGATAGGCAAGATAGTAGATAAAGCAGATTTAAGCCTATATTAAAAAGCGTAGACTTATCCCTAATAAATTAAGACCCTTAGGATTCGCTAATAAAAATAGGGATTAAGGTTAGGCTATCCCTGCTAAAATAATAATAATATCGGGAAATCCTATTAAAAGAGATATTAATAGCTTAAAGGGTAAGATAGATATTTAGGAGGAATTTAAGGCTAAATTAGTAAATTAAGGTAAGAAGCTTCCTATATTAGCTATTAGTAATAATAATAAGAGAATATATATCGACTTGCCTTATAATAAGGATAATAAACCTATATTCGAGGTTAATAGACTAGCTATATTAAAACCGGCTTCTCCCTATCCCTATCGAGTAGATATTACTAATATAAGGCGTAAGAAGGAGGCCCTCTATAAGATAAAGACTAAACTAAAAGATATAGTTAAGGGTAAGGCCCGTATTAGCAAAAAGGACTCTATCCTAATTCGAGGTATAGAAGGAATCGAGGATTAGAGAATTAGCATTCGATCTATCCTTAAGAGTCTCCCTATTACTATAACCCTTAGGCAACTTTTAGACTAGTCCCCTTAATTATAGTCCTAAATACTCTTTAAGCTTAGTCTTTAATTAACTAGTTATTATAATTATAGCTTTATTTATAAATTATCAGCTTAATATATTTAATCGCTAATAAGTATAATTAGGAAGATTTCGTATATTAATAAGGTACTCCCTAAACCCGATATTATATACCTTAAGTATATAAAGGGAAATATTAATAGAACTTAATCTAGCAGAATCTTACTTAATAATAGGTTATTAGCCGAATTAATTAATCCTAGGCTAGTTAGCCGATTAAGTCTTATAATTCGAAGAGTCGAAAAGCAGATATACTTAAAGATAGTTAACGATATAATCTCCCTAGTCCGATATTATATATTTATCCTAGTTATAATTAGTAATATCTATGCCTTAGTTCGAATATATATTATAGGATATTTAGATACTTATAATATAATATTAAAATAAACCTAGATAAAAAGGGTCCGGGCTAAAATTAATTACGAAATTAAGAAGATAATATTAAAGGGCGTTAATAATCTTATTATAACTATTCCTATCTAGTTTATAGAGGAGAATTTATAAAAGGGAATTAATCTACCCTATTTAATAAGCTTTAATATTAAATACTATTTTAAAGAATCTGGGGAAGATAATAAAGAAGATAAATTATCCCCTAAAGATAATAATAAAGAATACTCGGATTTAGAGGAAGGGAGCCTAGATAATTTTAGCTAAGATTATAGATTATTAATATTATTATTAGATATTAAGTACCTAGATATAATAGAATATACTAAAGAATTAGCAGGATAGGAGGTAGCTTATAAGAATATTATAAAGATATTAATTAAGTCGGAAAACTAATTAAAAGTCCTAACCCTATAGGGGCTTAAGGTTTATATCTAATAGGGTAATATATTTAGAAGTATATTAGATTCGATAATAAGGTTAGCATTATCCTTTATAATAATTTAGGAGTAGTAATTCTGCTATTAAGAATAGCCTATATTAATACGAATCGAGCTAAGGCTTTATCTTTAGCAGACTTATTAATTATAAATTAGCTATTTAAAGTAATTAAAATAAATCGAACTTATAGGATTAGGATAAGGATAATAATATCCTTACCGATATTATTCCCTACCCCTGAAAAGGGCTAAATAGCTTTAATAATACCCCTATCCTTATCTAATTAGTCTAATATAAAATTCCCCTTACGAATCTTTAGTATTTATAATAATAAGGATTTTACTATATCGGCATTAAACGGTATTAACCTTAGCTAGTAGGTCCTAAATATAATATCGAGAGATTTAAAAAATGCTAGAGAAGATCTTATTAATTAGTAAACTATCCCTATAACCTAGACGAGGAAAGGAATAGATAGAGAAAGTTATTATAAGATAATAACTACTTTAATAAGGAATAAAGCTACTTATAAACCGATAAGGCAAGGCTACTATTTAAATCGAAATATAAATCGCAGACTAATATAGAGATAATTATCTAAGGAATTATAGAAAGTAATAGATAAATAATTTATAATATTAGGAATTATAATTAAGGATATAATAGATACTATAAAAAGGCAAGACTAGATTAAGAGGTTACTTTATACCTAGAAATATTACTTTATATTTTTAGTCGAGGATATATAAATTACCGACCTTATTACTTACTTAGTTAAACTTTATAAAGATGCTATCCTATATTATCTAAAATAGCTATATTATTCGAAGGACTAATAAAGGTTTGCTTTAAAATTTTATACTAAGCTAGAATAGGCAGGATAAATATAGCCTATAATTAGACCTTAGGCAGTATACTTACTTTTCCTACCGAAAAGGGATATATTCCGAGCCGTTTATAATTATCGACTAGTTAACTTTACTACTATTCTTCTATAATAGCTAATATATAACTAAGATTATATTTTCGAGGATTTGCTTTAAGTAGGTTATAGAGTCTTTATATAGGCTAATACTACTTATAAGTTCTATAGGATTTATATTACTCTAGGAGATAAGTTTAAAGTAGTAGTTATTACGCCTTATATATAATACTTTATAAATCGAATACTATAGAGTATAGCTAATAGCATATATACGTATTACGCTTTAAGAGATATAGTTTTCGGCCCTTAGCCGGTTATTAAGGGAAGAGAAGGACCGGAATTACCTAACCTAATCGGATATTTTCTATACCTTAGGATTTCCTTTAATTAGTTTATTAATAATTATAGCGTATTAGCAAAGGGTTTTAACGAATTATTTAGCTTTATATACTATTATTATTTCCCCTAACTTAAATTTAGGAGAGTCTTCTTAAAATTATTTAAAATAATCGTTTTCTTAATTTAAATTATAATATTTAGGTTTAAGATATTAGTAGGGGCTATATAACCGATATATAAATATAGAGACCGATTCCGGAGATAGGCTAAGCCTTAAAACTACCCTATAAATTAGAAAGACCTAGACTCGTTCCTTTAGCTGCTATTATACCTTAGAGAATTTATTCCGGGAAGAGTAGCTCTAATATAAATCTTAAAAATAGCTAGAATAATATAGGTTCTAAAGGTAATACTTAAAGGCTATAAATCGAAATAGAAGATATAAGTTAAAAAACCGGACTTTATTTAGACCTAGGATTACTTAGATGCTTTTATTAAGATCTGTAATATTATATAGAATTATATTAATATAGCTCTAGATAAATCGATTCCTTTTTACCTTATAGCAGATATATTAAATACTATAATAGAGGTAGTCTTATTCTAGATTAAGGGAATACCGGAAATAATAATAATAACGGATAAACTTTTTAAGTATATACGAATTATAAAATTCCTTTTATTTTAGCTAACTAATACGGAGATAAGGTATATAATAGGTAAGAGAGAGATATTAGGAGTTATTAAGGCCCTTATAGAAATAAGAAGATATATCCTATTATTTAGGTTTGCTACTTTCGTTTATATAGATTATCTTAATATACTATCGACTCTTATAATAGAAGGAAAGCCTATTAGGAAGATTATATTATAGCTAGATATTCTAAAGAATTTTAAAATTTATATTATTTATAGGCTAAATACCGACCGGATTATCTAAATCGCTAACGGCTTTTTAAGGCTAACGGGACTAATAATAGATAGAAAAGACTTTAAGATATCTAAGATAGTAATATTTCTGCTAGCATTTCTTAGAAGGACGGTTATAGCCTAGGAATAAACTAGTAATATTTAGCCCCTTAATCCTCCCTTATTATCTGCTTTACTATACCTAGGACTAATAATTAATATTACTTATATAAAGGACCCTTTCTATAAACGGATTATAAGATTCTTAATCGATAATAAACCGTTAATTGCAAATAAGCCGGAATCGGTAAGACGGAAGATTTATAGAAATTTAGTTAGATATCGGATAAAGGATAATATCCTGCTTTATAATAAAGTACGAAATATCTAGTCTATAAGTATTATAGAATCGGAGGTCCCGGAGGTATTAAAGTATACTTATAACCTATATAGATACTTTATAGTAGTATTAACTCTCTATTAGCTTTATAGACGGATATAATAGCCTTTTAGATATTAGGATATAGTTAACTATATTACTGGATATACTCTTTATTAGTCTTAGAGCTCGAAGATATTAAACTAAGTTAGACCGATTTTAGTAGTTTCCTTAAGATTATAGGACTTTATTGGTACGGATTATACTAAAGTAATTATATTAGTAGGATTCGATAGTTTAAAATATATCTTTATTATAGTTAATTATTTTATTAATTTCGGAATTGCTATAATAACTAAGAATACGACTGCTTAAGGGATGCTAGATAGCTAGGCGTCGGTTATAGGAATTTTAGGATACCTAGAATAGGTATACTCCGATAATATCTCCTACTTTAAAGATAAGGCTATCTGGAGATATTTTAATAAATATAGGTCCCGAGTTATATATAGGCTAGTATATTATCCCTAATTATATAGAAGGGCTGAATATATAGTTAAAATAGTTAAATAAGGTCTAAAGAATTAGGCTAGGCTAAAGAATTACGAAAGGCTAGATCTCTAGCTTATAGTAATACTGCAGATTATAGTAGATATAAATAATCGATTGCCCCGGTTTAGATATTACCTGCTAGCAGAGTTAATATTAAGATAGCTAGTAAGAAGGGGCAGATAATTACTAGTTTAATACCTTAAATAAAATAAAAGATTAGCAGCTTTAGTAAAAATAGAAGGTAAGGATATTACTTAGGATATATTAGAATTTATAAATATAGAAAAATAAGAAATAGCTAGATCGGAATAGAGGGATAAATTAGTAAATAATATAGTTAACCGACTGCTAGTTATAAGAAAACTAGTCTTTATTATTAGTAACTTAGTTTAGGAAAAAATACTAGAAGACCGAGATATAAACGTCTGCTATTTCCGACTAAACCTACCCTTAGACCTGCTAGACTGATAAAGGATAAAATCGTTTAAATTAAAGTAGACGGGTTTATAGAAGGTAATCTATATAATCTCTAAGGTTATTATTATAATTGCAGACCTAATTCTTAATAATCGAGTCCGAAAAGTCTATATTAATAACCTAAAGTACTATTATATAAGGAGGAGAAGGTTAGAACCTAATATATTCGAAATCCCTAACTAGGTTGAAAAGAGGAAAAATATTAGGGAAATACTATAGGAATTTAGTAATAGGGAAGAATAGAATAAGAGGGAATATTATAGAGGAATTTAGATTAATCTAAGACTTATAATTCTTAATCTATTATAATATTTCTAAATTTGCTATAAAAACGGGTCGGTAAGGATTAAGAATTATAAAAGCTATATAGTTATAGCTTTTTTTTAGGAAGGGGGCCTTAGGAGGATTATAAGTTTTATAAGTTTTAATATTAAAAGGAGGATTATAAGTTATAAGTCTTTAATATTAAGAAGAAAGTAAGAATAGGGTAATAGGAATATCGAGAGATCGGATAAGCTATTATAGAAAGAGTAGTAGGAGGTTTTTTTTCATATTCTTCTTTTTTTCTTTCTACCCGTTTTATCCTCTTTTTCTTTTCTCTTCTCTTATACCTAATAACCTAATTATTAACTCCCCTCCTATATATTTACCCGTATAAGTATACCCTAACGAAATATAACGAAAAGATAGCGAAGAAGAGGAGTATCGTAGCTAAGCAGAGGCGCAAAGCAAAGCTATATAAGAGGAAGAAATAACGATAGGGGGATAATTAGGATAAGGAGATACTAGATATAGAATAGTAGTCTAGAAACTAACTTAAGAATTAAGAGGTACTAATCCCTTCCGAATTATTATTCTAGACTTAAGGAGGTAATAACTAGGATAAGGAAATACCGGATATAGGATAGTAGTCTAAATACTAATCTGAAAATTAAGAAGTATTAACCCCTCCGGAATTATTAAGTATAAATGATAATAAATAAGGATAACTCCCTATTATATTATAGGATAATAATAACTATAGTAATAAGATGCCTAGGGTAGGATAGCAGCCTAAGGGTTATAAAATACCGACCCCGTTAGTATTTAAGGATATAAGAAAAGTAGTTATAATAAAGGAAGTAGAGGCATATATATAGAATGCCGGTATTTAGGATAAAGATATAAAGGAGGCTGCTAAATAATTCGAGTCCTCCTTTAGTAGGGAATTTAAATAAAGCCGACTTAAGCTATTTGCAATCCTAATAGATATAGCCTAATAGTTAAATATCTACTTTAGCTAGATCGAAGAGTATAAGGTTATTATAATAGAAGGTTTTCTAAATAACTTTAACTAAGATTATATAGTAAATATAATAAGAGATAGCCTAACTAATTAGGCTAGGCGAAATCTAGGAGTCTATAATAGAAAACTAGCAAAAGTATCTAATTAGGATAATTATAATTAGTAATAATTATAATTAAGAAGCCTAGAATCCGAGGACGCTTAGGTTATTATTATAAATAAATCCCTTATAGATAAGCTAAAGTATATTAATATTAGGCAAACTATTTATAATAAAATATTAGCAGATCTAAAATATATTTAGATTAAGATAACGTGGTTGTACATCGAGTCGGTCACGACATCGAGTCGGTCACTTTTTCAATTAACGCGACCCATTACATTCGACACGTAATTTCTCAACAACAAACAATGGAATTCTGTACCCAAGAAAGCCGTATCCTCTTTGCATGCGACGCAATCAGATCATCGAAAAAAATGAGTCAACGACGCGCTTCTAAGCTATATAATATACCGCAAACTACACTCAGCGACCGACTGAACGGCAAGACATCTCGGACTACTACACCAACAAACAATCGGCTTTTAACAA